>CABFOW010001867.1:95483-124930 GCA_902141385.1 Timema californicum
TGGCGCGGCTGGAGCTGTCATTTGTTACTCATGTATGAGTTGTGATATTGACCGCCCTTCAGGTGATCAAACTGTGGGACGTGTTCCCAACCGGGCATGGCCCGTAGGTTTAAATATACCTATGTAAATTGATTGAGCCTCTTGTAAGGGGTTTGGCCTGTATTCTAGGCCCTCGTATATAACGGGACTTGAACTTGCCCTATGTAAGTCATAACTTAACGTGCATGTGCAACATGCCTAGTGGTTAAGGGGCCTGTAATGTAACTCTGTTGTCTGAGTTAGTTCTTCTGGCGCCTCTCGCCCCTTGTTGGCCCAGACTTAGGCAATGTTACCTAAAGGCCAACTTAGTTTGTATAGACTGTTCTTATTGAGATTACGTGCATAATCCTTGTCATGTATCATGTTGTTTCAATAAATTGCATTACTTCTATATACATCCTTTTTCTTTTTTACTTCTGTATTTATATGTTCGTGCACCCCTAATAAAATAGGGCATGGTGCAAATACGCTTTAAAACTTTCTTCCTTAAAAAAACTCCCTTCGTTCTATTTGAAAATCAGGTGATATGCTGGCTGCCTTTACCCAATGGGAAGCTAGCCTTTGCAACATCAGATTACCAGGAGTTCTCCCGTTAGTTGGTTTTAACACTGTTGACAAGTGGTCCAAGAAGCAAGGGGTAGGTCATATATAAGAAGCTTGTGCGTACATAGTAATACACAGAAAACATGGAAAACATGATATCACACAGAATTATAGTAATCCAGAGAGAGAAAATCTCAATTTGTAAAAGCACTAGCTCTGGCTGCCTATGTCAGTTAGTAAATAAACAAAAAACTGTATTATTTTAATATTCAATTTTATAGTAGTGAAAGTGAAATAAACAAAATAAATTGTGCACAAACATTAATTTTTACTGATTTCAATCGAATTACATACAATCAGATCATAATATAACTGTGTGATAAGGCATACATGCGTTGTCATCATCATATAAAACGATATTGTTATAATTACTGCCCAACCGTGGGGCACGCGCGGGTCCACATCCGCATTAACAAAAACTGGTATCACAATACCCCGTCAAAAAAAGTGGTTTTCGTGATGCTGTCTGCATATCTTGGCCTAGAGCCCAAATCACTTTACCGATCGGGCTAAGACTTGGTATATAGGGTTTTCATAAGGTTCCCCTTAGGAGATTTGTAATTATGTAACTAACCCTAAAATTAGGGTAGTTTACTGAAGGTCATAAAGAGAAAAAATTGATTTTCTCAAAATCCGCTCTAACAATTTCGATATTATTTTGTAGGAACTGTTTAATATGACAAACAAAATAGTAACTCCTGTTCGCTCATAAAAATCACTTTGGAGGTACTTTACATAAGAGTTAATATCAAATTTTAATCGATCATATCTCTGCAACTATTTGAGATATGAAATAGTGTATAGCTGTAAAGTTGTAGTACAATTAAAGATTTTATTTTATTTGAAATATATTTTTATAAAACCAATAGTTTCTGAGCTATAAACAAATATATATATGTATATATATATAGGTCTTTAAAATATTAAATTGAGTGTTATTTTAACTTTTCGAGGTATTGGTAATTGAGTGTTTAGGTTACCATAAAAGTAAATTTGGTCTTTAAGTTAATGACAAATGGATTGTGTCTGAATAGTTCGTCTAAGGGCACTTCGAAGTGGAGTGTACTTGAAATTTGCATTGAACTTGACTTAAATAAATGAAAATCATCTTTGATGAATAAACTCATAAATTTTATTTTTTAATTATTGTTGACAATTTTGGAAACAAAGCCCAACAATTTGTTTTAACAATTTTTTTCATTGAACTTAATAAAAAAAAATTATCTCATGAATTATCTCATTTAGTAAAAACCACCCCCAGTTCACTCGAGTAAGATTCAAACCTCAATCTCCCCGTCCTTGGCAGTCTAGCTCAACATAAAACGAGCACGTTAGCTAACTAAGGCACTGAGGTGGGTATTCTATTAGTTAATTGGTTAAAATATTATGTGCCAGCAAGCTATAGTTCAAATTTTCTCTATATGATACTCTTACACTTTTCCCCCTCTTTATTTCCAACCATGAGTGCTTTTGAACCAATTTTTAGTTGGCTTCTGTAATCTTGCTATATGAAGGTTAGAACATGAGTAATGAATCACACAACCATGGTTGGCTAAATGTACTGGAGTACAATTTTATAAATACTTTCAAGTATAAAAGAGGCTTTGTGTTTTTGAGGATAGGCAAGTAGTTCTTTCAATGCTTAACATGGACCAACCGTACCTTAATTTATAATACACTAATGTTCCTATAAAGACACTTAACAGTGTGTCCAACCTGATGATATTTACTATACAATAGAGTTCTTATAACTGAAAATGACTCACCCTTGTCTCCAGCTAGATGGCATATGTATGTTATACTCCAATCTTTTTCTAAAGAAACACTGTTAATAGTCAGGCAGCCAGTGAAGTTGAGTGGCTTTCCCAAAATGTTCCCCCTACGTCCAGACACAAGAACCAAAGAATTTCGTCTATCAGATAAACTGCATGGTACCAGCAATTCGTTTATATCATCTCCATTGACATCAGGGAACATTATAGGAAAATCTAATTTACTTGGTTGCATATTG
This sequence comes from Timema californicum, assembly GCA_902141385.1. Taxonomy (NCBI): domain Eukaryota; kingdom Metazoa; phylum Arthropoda; class Insecta; order Phasmatodea; family Timematidae; genus Timema; species Timema californicum. Next base: position 98,137 of record CABFOW010001867.1, read on the forward strand.
GTATTGTGGTCATGCATGTACCATAGAATATTACCTGTAAGACATCAAACAATATATTTATTATTGTATCACAAAAAACATATCTGTATTTATTACACATCAGCTCAATGTTATTTTACATATTTTACTCAAGTAATTTTTGTATTGGATTTCAAATATACAAAACCAAAATAAAAAATGCTAACTACTTTTTAATAATAACTTCAAGTAGTGTAAACATATCCAATAAAGTGAAGAGTTGGACCACCGTTTTCAGAGATTTTGATCTATTAGTGAAACCGAGTTAAGAAATTCCATCAACTATTGCAAAAGTAGTGCACCACTGATATTTTCAGAGTTGGGGTTTGAAAGTTATTCAAGTATTCAAAATGTTTATGCTTTTAAAAATCAATTATTGTCAAGCCAAAAGGCCTGAAGGAATGATGTAGAAATGCATACTGGATTAATTAACGATTGATAGTGTTGTGGTCAATTTTTCAAATACTTTCTTTAAGAATATATGTATCAAATGATTATTAGATACTAAACTAATATTTATTGCATAGTACATAAGATGAGAATAGATCGTGGCCAATAGATTAACTACAGCATGCTTCATGAATTGTGATGCTAGAATGCAGAACTTTTAGTTAACTGTGGTAAAATAAGAACCAATTAATGTTTAACACTCTTCTTAAGTCAACAACCTGAAGGATGATTTTATGTAATTTCTATTCAGCTGGTTAGTGCCACCTGCACCACCTGGTAGAAATTCCATGTACTAGAGGAGTTCAGTAAGTGTGGTGGTTCCCCGTTGCCTTCCAAACTGAATTCCTATGAGCGAGCATGAAAGGGCCTACCAATTTTGCCAGTAAAGTATTTTCACATACCTTCCAGGGTGCTTTTATATACCACAATCTACATAGGACCAACAACATCTTTACTTCCCCTCCAAAGAAAGTTTTGATATGGATTTTTATTGCTCAGGAAAAATCCATCGACCTTGGCTGAGTTTGAACCCACGAACATAGGGTCCTGATGTGGGCACTTTACCCCAAGATGATCAAGGTCGACCATTTTAGCATAGTACCTAATGGAGTGTTTTGAAGTCATTGAAACAGAAAATTGTAATCATTTATCATCTCGTGTTGAATTTAGGCATTAATGCTGTAAAAGGTGTTTAGAAACCAGATTTATTTATTTAATCAATACATTTTGTATTAATAAGTTTTATTTTGTTTGTGTTTTATAAATATACAAAAAATGTAGTGTTCTTGACCAACCTATTTTTTCGATTTTGTTATGTGATTTGATTTCTTTAGATCAATATAAAGCAAACAATTTATTAAAAAAAATACTTCTACATTATTTTGAGTATCATTTTGGTGCTCTTAAGAGACAACCGGCAAACAACTAATTATTATAGACATATCAAGTAGCTTGTGAAATTAATTTAATTATTATGAATAAACATTAATTTTATGATTGATATTTTTATAATAAGATAGGTATCGGGGTTAATGCAGTGTTGTGGTGGCTCAAGAATTGGAGAATGTGTCTCATTTGTGGGACCTTCCAGTTTATCGTTAGTATGCTATGAATCAATTCTATACACGATATCTCCATATTGGCAACAGAGGTATCAATTTACAATACCGATAGATTCCTGAATTTTAGTATAGCCACCTGTGTCAGGACAGGAGTGAGTGGGAGCTGTCCCACACGTGACATACCAAGTGGTTGGTAATTTGTACCAAGTTCTTTAGGGGAAAGCTGGTCCAGACAGGTTCTCAAAGTCTCTGTTGGGAAACTTATTGACTAATGCCTGGTACTTGTGTCTGAAAATCCTTAAGGCTAGGTTCTGAATTTCCTTTGTATTTCTGGTCACAGCTTTTGAGAGCAATCAACACCTCCCTCTCTGGAGCTAGGGAGCTAGAATGTGGTGGGATTCTCCTTCACTATTTTATGAAGATTAGTCAGGTGTATGTTAAAGAGCCAATGGTTTGCCATTCTTGAGAATGTGTTGGCCAATAGTTTGTCATACTAATTGAGAATATCCTTTTGGTGGACTATTGGAGTCTTTAAAGTGGAATGTTTCTTACACATTGTGAGCACCAACAATTCTAATTATGGCATTGGATGTGTTTGGCTTCAGCAAGAGAATTAAGATGAATTGACTGTCCCAACTAGCAGAAATGTGAGGAGATGAGTTTAAGTCTTCCAGTTAGCTAGGTTGATACCAGGAAGCAATGCCACTTTTACAGTTCTCATTTTTTTTTCAGACACAACTCGTACACAAGATTGTCTACAAAAATATTTGTATTTATGAGTACAAATAGTTAAATTTACATACACTTTGTCTAAAGGATCAGCGTGTACAGCCAAACTAAATTTTAAAATTCCTTAACTTTTCTAGAGCCAATTTCTAAATTTTTCGGCCCCTATATCTAAATATTCATTTTATTAACAACATTATTTTACTAAGAGAGCAACTTAATTTAATCATATTTTTATACACATTAAGAAATTATGTTGCTCTCTAGTGGGGTTAATGGATTTGAGTCTAAAGCGATGGGCTATTGGGTCGATCTAGGTTAGATTTCAGTGAGATCGTATTGCGCCATTAAAAGCTCACTTTATGCCAGTATAGTTTAAATTGGTATGACACACACATTATTTTTTAGTGTATTCTTCCTGTAGTGTAATCAAATTCCCACACATGCACATAGCTATGACTCAACTTTGGCTAAAGACATGTGATAGGGGGAGGAGAAGATGACACATAAATCACATGTTGACTTTGAGGATAGAGATTAGTATGATCAATAGGGACCACTTTGTTAAAAAAGATTAATGGTGTATATTAAATAAATGGAAGAAAAACATTATTTCAAATATTGTAAATAAAAGTTGCATGTTTTTTTAGTGAATACGTGAACATTCAAGAAATATGATAAAATTCCCTGACATTTCCCCGTTTTCCAGGTCGTTGAACACCCTGAGGATATACAACGAACCAAACAAAGTTTTGTACATGCCATAATTAAAAGTTATCTTGTAATTTTCTATTATTTGGAATTTCAATGGTAGGATGAAACAAAGGTTAAATTTTCTTGCATGGCTAATTTAATGATTATTCAAACAATGAAGACTATCAATACATCATCATCATCATCATCATCATCATCATAATCAACTGTTTACAGCCTGTGTAGTAAAATGCCTCCATCTTCCTCTATCCTTCCACCATATTTCCTCCTTTAGTTTCTCCCATTCTTCTCTCTCTTGAACAGTATTAATAAAACATGTAGTAATATACCCATATACATGCAGAACAGTCAGTTTTACTTTCTTTTTGGAACTGTTGATATTTAATTACACATATCTAGCAAATAATTTATGCATCTTTAAAAAAATTACAGCCAGAATATGTATAATGTTATCACCCAATTATAATTGAATAGCTTGTTAGTGTTTCTGTCATAATCAATGTGTGTGTGGGTGCATTAAAACAAAACCTTTGATACCTAACAAGTAATGTTTTGAGAAAGAAATTTAAATATATATTAAGAGGATGGTTACTATCTCTATTATCTTATAATGCCCAACTCAATGGCTTCTGAGACTGACTCAATTGTTAGTAAGGATGGTTTTATGAATTATACAATCCTATTTAAGAGTTGCCTCACAAAAGGTGAGTGAAATCCATCTTTTGTAACGTGTAACAACAGAAAATAATTATTATGGTCATAGAAAATATTTTTTCTTGACTGATACATACATATTTTATGATAGATATATAGCATGGCTCTAGATTTCTTGGAAATCTCTAAATAGAAAAGAATTTAATTAGTTAAACAAACATACGCACCATACAACGGCTCAATAGCTGCCAACAATCCATTTTCGCCTACCACTATGCAATCATTTACATTGTCTTTATTGATGTCAATGAGAGAGCAGTCCATATCCTGAGGTACATTATGTAACTTTGTTATCCAAGCATCATGACCAGTATAACCTGTATAACAAATAAAGATTAGTACAGAGAAGGACTAGGCAAATTACGGCCCGCCACATATTTTTATGCTACCCACAAGCTTTAACTATCTATGTACAAAAACAAAATTGGTGCAAAAAAATCATCTAATGGGAGTATATAAAATTTCTATTCAACACAAATCAATTAGGTAACTTCAAATTGAGATAATAAACTTGCAGTGCAATATAAATCTAAGATAATTACATACAGCATTGCAAAGAAATATGTACCGTAAAAGTGGGTTACTTTGACCCACTTTTGTAACACTTTTTTCTTAATATTGTGCTGTAAAATAACAAATATAGATATAGAGTTTGTTTGGTAATGTTTAGATAGTTGAAACCTTTCTATAAAAGACTGTCATATAATAATCAATGGTTTCTGTCAAATTTTACCAGATTTATGGTTTTTTATTTTGGGCTAAAGTAGAACGTAGGTAAGGGTAACTTTGGCCCACTTCATATATTCCTATCTTAAAACACATTTAAACATGCCTGGAGCAATGTAAAACGCTGGTTTGGATGAAAAAAGTACTCTCATATCAGTACAAACACATAAACTTTATTAAGTCTTCGTTTACACTGGTAAATTTTTTTTTTTGCAAAGGCTAGAGAAAAAAGAAACTTAAGTTATTGATAAGAAAACAAAACAACATCAGTCTTATTAAATGTCTTACTATGTATAAGTTCAGTCTCTTAAAAGTTCAAAAACAACTTTTAATACTTGGCTAAGCAATATTTATAGAAAAAAGTCCTCTTTTCAACAATTTTGGAGGCTTCATCACTTGTATGATGTCAGACCATTCGTAAAAAAGCATGTCCATTTCTTTTGGCCACTTCCAATACTTTTGGGTAGGCTCCATGCAATCCACGATAGCGCCAGTTTCTACTACACTCATAACCAGGCCAGGAAATTGTTTTCCCTCCCAAGCAACCACTACAAAGTTTCCTTCTTCTAAAGTATCCTTTAGAGGTTGGGAGTTTCCAGAATTGTTGACAGTTTTAACATTGTTTCTGATACCAGGAGTTTCCAGAATTGTTGACAGTTTTAACATTGTTTCTGATACCAGAAGTTCCCGGTGTTGACTCAGGAATTGTTCGTTTACGGGTCTTCGTAGGTTGTGACTTATAGACCTCCTCATCTGAACTGAACACCAAATCACTGTGCCCAGATGAAACAATACTATAATCATCAGAATCTTCATCAGATGATGGTAAGTCCTGATATTTTTTCTGCCTCTTCTGCCCTTTTTGCTTTTGTTTTGTTTTTGTTTTCAAGGTTTCCTCTTCTTGGGGTTGTATCAAATCTTGTTCTGTGATGCTTTGACCAGCTGGTACATTTAGTTTCTTTTTTCTACTACTTCGGGGTTTAACAACTTCACACCTTTTCTTTTCTAAGTGAGACAAAAAGGATTCTCCAACAAGTTCTAAGTCAACTGCTGTGTTTTTGGATGGAAGACGTTTTAATATCTCCTCTTTCTTAAGTGGGTGGATCCCAGATTTTCTGAATCCAGATATTATGTTTGAAGAAGTGTGTTCCTCCAGTGAATCCAAAGTCTTCTTTAAAAGTCTAGGAAATAAGTCTTTTGGCAGAGTCGCAACGTGTTTACCACTATCAGTTCCTTTCCATTGCTCCATTGTTTGCTTCCATTTAATTTTCAATGGGCGAAAATACGCCACGTCTAAGGGCTGTGTTAAGTGGCTTGAATTAGGGGGCAAACAAACAAAACTTATGTTGTTCTCCTGACATAGTCTTAGGACATTAATGCTTAAATGGGAGCTCAGATTGTCTCCGACTACCACCTTTTTCCCCTCTCTTTTCTGTAGTTCTGGAAGAAGGTGCGATGTGAACCACTCTTCAAATGTTGGTAGGTCAATCCAACCATGCCGGGTCCTGTTATATCTGGCTCCTTCAGGCCCGCCTTCGGTCCATGTGTTCCATAAGTGTTCTGCCTTATAAATTACATAAGGTGGTAGTGCCTCTCCAGCAGCATTAGCACAGAACATAACTGTTGTGCTGGATTTGGTCGAGTTCATCACCCGCTCCGGATACTTACAGCCTCTGCGACAAATGATTTTTTTCCGTCCAGCATCATCTGTCATATTTGTTTCGTCATAGTTGTATATATTGTTGGGTGGTACATCCGTCAAAACTTCTTCAAGATTACTAACAAACTCAGTTATTGTCTCCTCAGTCACTGCGGCCCGGACCCTTTTGATATTGGAAGCAAACCTCTTTGTTAGTAGAGGACGTCTTGCTAAGAATGACTTTGCCCAGTCACGTCCTGGCAAATTATTTTGAAACTGTTTAACTATTTTTCCTTGCCTACTGAGATAAGCTTTAGCAATGAAACGTAAATCAAGCTCATTTATTGGAAAACCAAATTCACTAAGTTTATCGACGTGGCTTGTAAAAGCACGTTCTTCTTCATCACTAAAAACATTAGGATGTCCAGGAGAGGAGGTATGCCGATTTTTTAACTTATTTTTTATGGTGCTTCGGCAGATCTGAAAATGGTCCTCAGCCTTTCGTTGGCTCATTTCGCCTGATCTTATAGCTTCTAAGCAATCATTAAGTTTAGCTTCCGTGTAATCATGATACTTCCTGCTCCCAGGTAGCCTCTTGTATGTTGACGGCATATTTTAGGATCTGGAATAAAAATATAGTGTTGGTAGCTCATATAATATCTACCACCATGTTAAATTAATGCCACTTTTTAGAGGATTTAGTAAGTTTTTGTTTCAGTTTACTACTTTAAGGGCTACTTTGGCCCACTTTTTTTATGGGACAAAGTTACCCGATTTTTAGGAGGTACCAGCACACTTTTTTTAATCTACAATTACAACCAAACATATTAAAGTTTACCATAACCCTGATACATATTATACATTAGGATGATATTGGCATTGAAATGGCGTACTTACCCAATCTAAAACATGTAACGGGAGTCTTGCACGACCGGAAGTTTGAAGCGAACTAAACACGTGTGTTCAACAAGGTTATGGAAAAACCAGTATTGCAGCCTAGTGGTGAGAGTTATAACTATTTCGATGATGCCTTTGCTTGATTAGTGCTGCGACCTAACGGAAACGCCATTTACTTAGCAAATCTAATGCTATCAGCTTGTAGAAGAGAGGTTTAAATATTTTTTTTGTTTTGGGGCAAAGTAGCACCCCAAGGCCAAAGTAACCCACTTTTACGGTACATATTACAATTCTCATGATTCTGACAAATTCACAAACATTCAAGATTTTGCTGGTTACTTTTGGATTAACCTGAATAATATGTAAACAAACATTTTCTATAATTCTCATTTCTAGCTATGATGATAAAATAGTGAAATTATTATAAATTAAAGCAATAAATCTATTTTAAAATCCTTTGATAATAAATTTATAATAAAGGAAATTGATAAAATTAAAGAAAAAGGAAAAAATGGAAAAATAAACTACTAAGAATAAATTTGATGAAGAAAGCCCACCCAAGGAAAGAGGAAAAATGTGGGAAGAATCCAATGCATAAAGGTGACATCTTCTTCCTTTCTTCTGTCTTCTATAGTAGAAGTAGTCACACACACATTTTAACACAAATAAAATAATATTTCGGCATTGTTACCTTTATCAAACACAAAGAAGAAGAAAGTACAAATAACACAAACAATGGATTAATCAATTTTTCCCTAGGTGGGCTTTCTTCATCAAATTTATTCTTAGTAGTTTATTTTTCCTATTTTTCCATTTTTTACTTTTTCTTTAGTTTTATCAATTTCCTTTATTATAAAATTATCTAGCCATTGGGCCACCTAATTTTTAAACATTTGATAATAAATTTGATATATTACCTAGAATTAAATTATTAATTTTCTTGACTATAAGGATTAGTAAAGTAAACATTGTTTTAATCAAAACTACCTTTTCCAAAACAGTTGCAATAATTTTATGTTTATCATAAAATGTTTACCACAACATTTTGTTTGGCTAAGAAATATTTATTATGACTATTTTCTTTAAGGAAAACCTCTTTTGGCTCTTTGAGATATTTTCTTCCAACTCATTTTAACTTAACAAAAAAAGTTACAATTACTATGGTATCATCATCACCATCATCATCATAATGTTCCAACTTCAGTTTCCCTGGTGTGGTTTGTGAATGCTCTCCACTTTGGCCTGTCTTTGTACATTTCTTCTTCATTAATAATGTTCCAGACCTGTCCTCAATCTCCAACATATTTCTTTACTTGCTATATCTAACACTTTCTCGGTCTAACAACTAATTTCTTCCCATTTACTTCCATTTTATGATATGGTTTTGCCTTCAATCTGGTGATTTCATTGATCACATATTTCCATACCACTTCAATCAAGATTGACTTCTTAATTCTCTACCACTCTTCTTCACTCTTGCAGCTTTCCTGTTGGTTTCATTCCTTACATTGTCATCTTTGGTTCTCTTTAACATAAATCTTATGAACCTCATTTTAGAAGCTTGTAGTCTGACATTGTCTCTGTCGTTGAAAGCACAAGTCTCAATGGCATACGTTTAGATGGGAATGTAGTATGTTTTGACCAATGCCAATTTTAGTTTTTGGGGAACTTTACTAACCCTCAGCAGCTGTCTTTACTTGGTTGAAAAACTATGCTGCCTTCTCTGTTTGAATGGTCATTCCATTTTTGCTAACACTTTTCATTGTTACTATGCTGCTGAGGTATTTAAACTGATCTATTCTTTTGTACCGTTGTGCAACGATACAACATTCGAGATGGCTACCTCCCCTCTTTACCGGGAACTTGCATATGTCGCCCTGAGGCTGGTTCCTCTTTGCAAGGAATTTGCATAGGCCACCCTGAGTCCAGTTTGTAAATAACGCAAGCTGGCTCACTTCATCAGCCATGCTGGATGAGGTCAACCATGGTTCGCTCTCTCCGAATGTGGCCGGTCACAGAAGAGTCTTCTGGAAGCAGTTAACGGGCAATCTGAGTTCATTGTGTTGGAGAAACATAGCCTACTAGAAATAGAACTGCCAGTGCATGGATGGATGCGTGAACTAGAAGAATGAACTATACTTCGCCATTATGCTGGCAATGGATAGCACGCTGGGTCAAGTCCACTCAATGGATAGTGCCTGTGGCAATATTTGGAGAGGTTGTTCATAAATATCTGCACATACATCATTTTGATTGAATAGTGCCAAACACTAATTCGCAAAGTTAATTTGTATATAAGATAGTGTTTGGACTGAAGTCATGAATTCTAGGCTCAACATTGGACTGAGACAAACAACATAACAGCTTCATAATGTAAGAACATTGTCATTTTAATTTTATCCTTCACCATAATCGTTTGAGAGAAGACTAAATACATTCTTGTTTGCATTACAGCAAATTTCTTGGACATCCGAACTCTGACTATTTTTGTGTCCCTTTAGACTTTAATTACTTTTCAGTCATTTTGGACTTGTTTTGAATCTGTTGAACATAATATTTTGACTCATATTTCTTAAACTCTTAGTACTTTTAAAAAGTAAACTCGATTCCATTATGTGTAAAAATCAAATCAACCAGTGGTGTAACAGGTTTTTAATGATTTAGAATATCTTGTTAAAACTATTAGAGTTATCTCAATGAGCTGTATCACACTATGTATATTTTTTTTCCAATTATTTGATTTATCAATTTTGAAGTTATAGAGATTTTTAAAAAGCTGCTCCAAATGTGGCAAAACAGTTTGCCCTTTAAATCAAATAGTTAAATCTTAGACTCTTTTGAAATAACATAAAATAACCATCCAAATTATGTTAAACAAGGCTTTTTCAGGATTGAAAAAATTGTCAAAAATTTCCAGAAACTTTAGATTTCAATTTTTTTTAAACTTGTATTTTATTTTAGAGAAATAACATTTGGGAATACACCTTAAGGTAAACAAATAGCTAGCCAAAAAGTGACAGAATATCCAATAGAAAGTATAAAAAAGGTTCCTCTCACCTCACTTCCATTCAGTTAATGTGTGTTATAGATGACTTATGTCTGTCTTACTCTCCTATGCAGCCTCAGTTATTTTTATGTTGAGCTCTAAGCAAGTATTCTAAGAGATTGTTTCTTGTTATTGAACTGGAGTTGTTTCCAAGTGTCCCTTGAAATTCATTTATCCATTAAAATATACATTTTAAAATGAAAATTTGTATTTAGAGCCTACTTGGTGGAAAAATAGTTTGCTTGTGTTATATGAAATTTTTATTTAAAATTATTTGTAACGTTGCTTGACATTAAAATTACAAGCATGAAGAAAATACGAGTAAATGAACACTATTTCTACAACACCGAAGAATAAACAATACTGGACTCACCAAAAGTGCCCCGTTTCTCGGTCAGTGTGTCTCGGCCTCGTCAACAACATCCCTGCCCGCGCGCACTGTTTCCGCACCGAGTGTAAATACAGTAGCCCCATGACTTCTATGGTGCTGACTGACAGCTCACAGTTGACTTCTGACAGTCAACATTTAGGTATATACCTAAATTTTTACCGTCAGAATTGACAGATGCTAAACACATGTTTTTACAGATAATTTGGTCCGGCATAGGGACACATAATTTGGTCTGGTAACTTTTCAAAGCTGTCAGTCAGCACCAAAGAAGCCATGGAGCTAGTGTACATAACTGAAAGGATTAGAGGTGTGGCATCCTGAGCGCTGAGGTCTCGCGTTGCTTCATGGGAGTGAGCTCGCGATGGAGACATGACATTCTAGGCGCCTCTCCAATGATCTATTTGTTTCTTTTCTGCCCCTATCCCTCTGTTCCATGTGATTGTTCTTCTATGTTCTTTCGTTTCCCCTATGTTCCCCTCCCCTCAGAGAATAACGGTTTATAAACTGATGTTGTGTGTGTCAGATGGTCACTTCTTGAATCATCCGTGTCTTAGACACTTGCTCTAGGATGGGATTTTTCCCAAGGTATAAATTTAGTTTTCGGCCGTACTAGTCAAAATTACTCTTTTGGAAATTTGTTATAGGTTTATTTTGTAAATTTAAAGTTAGGTCTAAATTCCTTTTTGGTCAGTACGATACAAAATTAATTTTGGACTTACTTCTGTTGTTTTGGGTAGATTCTTTAATTTTGCTGGGATGACGAGTTACGTAGCCCAAAAATGGCGTAATATAGTTTATTACATGTTAACAGTATTACTGGGATTTTTTGCCCTTCCGGCTTGGTAACTAATGGCTAGAAAGAATGAGGGACATTTTTATTGTAAGTTTTTTATCTGACATTTTTGAAGGCGAATGCCTGGGTAATATGGGAAATGTTGATAGCCCATACGGCTAAATATTGTTTGTTGGATTTATGGTTATGACTAAAATAAATCATTGACTATCTCTTTTTTGGTTGCCATGAATAGTTATGCTTATAAATTGTAATTATAAAGCATACGATACAGTCCGTTTTTGAAATGCGGATGGTTAGCCTGTGGCGGCGAGTTATGGTTGTTAAGGTAGTGCGGGTTGCCGCAGAGACCCATTGAGGGGTCGTATGTTATCGTGAATGTAATTGTTAGGACAAATGTTGTTATGGCAACAGTACTACTGTACGACCATGGGCATAACCCTATTTTTCGTATATTCATTTTTATTTCTTTTATTATCTATTGTTACCTATATTCATATATATATATATTTACCTATTGTTAATCTTCTCTAAATAAATATAGATTTATTCTACATGCAATCTTTAATTTACTATTACAGGTTTAAAGTCATTCTTTTAACTCAAAAGATCCTCGCCCCTTTTTCCCCTTTGACTGATAATACCGAATAACGGGTGATGGTTGGGAAGGCTTCATGACAACAAATTATTGAATAGGTCAAACTGAAGGCCTATCAATGTTTATGTGGTCCTAATGCTCTTCTGCAATTTAATCATTTGTTGTTTGTTTTTAGCCCTCTTTTTTTATGTATATGTGCCCCTGCCCTTGTCCATTAGAGGAGAAGGAGGGCGGTACATATGGTTTTAACTTTGATGAATCATGGTTTAAAAATGTATTCACCTTTTAATGCAATTATGCCTCCTGCTTCATTGTTTATCAAGTCAAAGTTCAGAATATCCCTCTGGAACATGAATAGCAAGTTGTGTCCTCTACTATCAACTGTCTTTACTATATTGATGCCTCCTGTTAGTTCTAGAACACACACAGACAATGATATGGACTGGTACAAAATGTCTCTTTATAAGTAATATCAACACTCTATAAATAAAATCAAGAGAACATTTCTGTTCAAACAATGTGTTTAAATTTGTATGTTCCTTAAACTATACAGCTTTGCTTGATTAAATTAAATTAAATTAAATTAAATTAGTTGAAAAAATGACACATGTACACAAGAATCAAACTTAGACCTTTGTCTTATAATATGCCAATGCTTTACCATTAAGCTATCCAAGTATTGGCCTGTGCTTAGGGGTCAGTTATGATTCAGAGTTTAAGGCATAGTCTATCATGAACATGTTGGTTCATTAGTTACTTGAGCTATCATTGAACTATAACCACTGTCGACTCAACTCTGAGTCAATGTTTAGGTTACAGCTCATACAATATTTAATTCTACAGTGTTGACAATATTTACAATGGGTGGAATTAGCAGTTAATACAGTTATATCTGTAAAAAAGTAAAAAGGGAATAAATTTAAGTTTGTTTTATCCAGCTGGAGCATGAAAATACATATTTCGGGTACAAGGAAGATATATATGAACAAGTGTTGACTCATTCTTCCTAAAAGTATGTATTCTATCACTAGGAGATTGTCAAGACGCAATTGGCGGATTACCATTAATTAAAATGATGATTTGCCTGTATGTAAGTTTTTTAACATAATCTATACAAATCTACTAATACAAAATAGCTAGAAAATAAAAAATATGTCTTTAAAATTACTATACTCCTATATGTTTGAGTAAAATTTATAGCTATTATTCACTATTTCTTATTATATAGTAACTTATCGGGGAGGAGTGTGAAACGTGCAACACAACTTCCTAAGAGAGGAAACCAAAATACACACAGGGGAAAAAAGGACAATTTAGTAAAATATTTAAAACAAATCACACTATTTTGAATTTCAGCTAAAAACTTGTTAAATTTGTTGAGATAATGGGTAATGTGTATGTTTTACATGGTTAAAAAATAGTATGAATGCTCTTTTAGAAAAACTAAAAAAGAATATACCAACGTTAGCTACTTTTCTCCTTCAAATTTGCTAAGTTTTATGTCAAATGAAGGTACATTGAAAGAGTCTCAGAATAATTTTATTAATTCTTTGTAAGAATATTTGTAAGACATTTCTTAAAGGTTACACATTAATATCTTGAAAAAGTCTTTGACATAAAAAACTAAATAAAGTATGATTTAATTTATTATTAGGTCAAGAAGTTCTTTAAATCACTATTATTATTATTAGCACTGCGTCTTACTACCCGTTAGGGTTATACGCATTTACGCTAATGTGTAATAGTAGGGTGATTGTGAGATGAAATGAAGGACCTACAATTTAACGTGGAATCCGAACCACGGTGGAGGCCTGGCATTCCCCACATCAAATCACTATTGTTTTGTTAAGTTAGTAAGCCATTCACCTAAATTGTAAGGTTAAGGTGTTAACTTAGTCTAATCAGGTTTACTGTTAACAATGTCATGGTTCAAATATCGGTCAGGTGTACTGAGTTTGGTTTACCCTAAATTATTTTTCACTCTTATTCCATACAAATTTGGGTACACTTCTTCTAAATTTCACCTTCCTCATACTTGCCTTACTAGCAAAAATATGCTAATGGCTTAGACAGGAAGTAAGATGTGGCACAAAAAACTAGAAGGAAGCTATTAATATTATAAATAAAATCAGTAATAATATATGTATTATTAAATTAATAATAGGATTACTATAATAATTGTATTATTAAACCAATAGGCTAGCATTACTTATAAACTACAAACCAGTATTGGTTTATTGTCATTTGTATGCACTTACCAATTCCAGAAATAACTCTTTCCCATGATTGAGATTGAACATGATAAGTCAAGACTGGACAAGTTTCCCAATCACAAGGCAGGACAAACAAGAACACTATGACAGTGACTCCACACAGGGCAAGGGAGAGAATAAACATCAGTTTGCGTATAGGAGACATCTCACTCAAGCCTGACTTGACATCATCTGTTGTTAGCGTTTCTTGACTGTTCATACCATTTATAAACACGTCTGGTTCTATCTCATTTCCAACAGTGTGATATTCACCCATCTTTTGAGCTGAGAAATGTTTCACACAAAATGTATCATTAATAGTTTATTAGTGCAAAGGCATTCACCAAATATCAAACTTTATTTTTACCTCATTTACAATACATTAAAAATAAAATTATAGTTCTTAAGATTTTAGTTTAAAATGAAACAAAATGTGATCTCATGGCTTGTCAGAGAGAATTTGAAACTACTAATTATAGCAATTGAATAGTATTTTAAAAATCGAGTTAACATCCAAAACTTTATTGGAGCTTATTATTAAATATGATGAAAGACTAATAATTTATTGGAGATTGAATAAAATTACCAGCTGTATCCTCCAGATGCACTGAAATAGTGTTTAGTAAATAATTTTGCTCTGCTTGTCTTGTGAAATCAATAAGCTAGCTACCCGCCTCAGTGGCGTAGTTGGCTAACGCGCTTGTCATGTTGAGCTCGACTGCTGAGGACGGGGAGATCGAGGTTCGAATCTTGGTCGGGTGAACTGGGGGTGGTTTTTCCTAAATGGTTTTCCACTCTCCCTCCACGCAAATGTGGGTTCACTTCCTCTAATTCAACCTTCCCAATTCCTAATCCATTAGAGTAATTAGTACTTAAAGCGTATAATCCGAACAGGTAGTAAGACGCGGTGCNCTTCCTCTAATTCAACCTTCCCAATTCCTAATCCATTAGAGTAATTAGTACTTAAAGCGTATAATCCGAACAGGTAGTAAGACGCGGTGCCAAATAAAATAAGCTAGCTACCTTTATTCATCCTTTAGCTTAATTTACTACATGGTTAAATTATCACACCCTTTTCTTAGCTAGCACATGCTGCTACTAAATATACATTAACATTAACTAGAACTCAAACAACATTAAGCCTTATTATACCACTGGGTCACAAGACAAATAATATACCAGACACTTGACCTCTAGGTTAAAATGGTTGCACTCCTTTTGGCATCTTGAGTCCTTCAACGCTAGGATCACTGCAGTTAGTCCTATCATCACCCAGCAGTGATACTAGCGAAGCCCAGTGTTGAAGGACTCAAACTGGCAAAAGGAGCGCAGCGAACACCCCATGAGGTTGAGAGTCTGTTTCTTTCTTGTCTGTGCACTGAGTCATAATGGTTCATCTACTGGCTAAAACCACACTTCCCTAAATTTTGAGTCTCTATGTGTGCCCGAGACAAACCAAGGTAGCTCGGTGGTGGAACATTCCAGGTTCAATAAATTATGCTCAAGTCTTTTTCCACTTAATTAAATATGATTATAGTTTCAGAACTATTCGTGGTGATAACATCCATTTATTAGATAGTGAAATTTTCAAGTTGAATACTAAAATGTGAGCGGATAATTTAAAAAACAGAGTATATTACTAAGATTGAATCTATTTTGAAACAAAAATGTGAGTTATTTAACTAACCATTTATTTTATCAACAAATTCTGATGGAACTGTAGATCTGTAGGGCGCGTGTTTCCTGGAATTGTGGCCACTACTTAACTCTTCCTCTGAGGAATCAGTATCAGTGAAACATTGAGTCAGGGGATAGTACTCAGCACACTTGACTGAGCTCCCTGCAGACATTTAGTAGTCCACCCCTGGAAGCAAATAAAACTAATAAAATACTGGTCTGATAGAAAAACTAATTATTATTTTAAGAAAATACAATATCATGAAAATATTGGACTAAAGTAAGGATAAAAGTTTGCTGTCTCTAGAAAATATCACTAGCATAAGCATAAGTTACTAGTACTTGGAAAATTAACACTTAGTTTAGGAAGATTTTTATAGTTAAAAAACATAAGAAAATAAATAACTATTTAGTAATCAATACAAAAGCAATTAATTTAAAACCCATAATCTGGACACTAAACAGGGTTTCACCTCCAAGGACCCAAGGTGTACAAATCCCTTTACACATCAAAATTTAATTTTAACAAGCTGTTGAATAATCCAGACATATGTAAGGAATGAAAGAAAAAATTCGCCCCAAGAAAAGTATTCATTTTCTGAAATAAGAAATTTTGCACAATTTTACATTAAAACATTCCACTTCTACTTAATACTGTACATTAAGAAGAGTTTTCATGAGCTAATTGGCATTTTGGTGTGCAGTAAATAAAACCCAAAATGTTAAAGGAAAGGTTTGAATAATATGACACAACTGATGAAATTTATTATTATAAATGGCTATTAGTAAATTGAACAGAACTTCAAATCATGTCTTGAGCTTCACGACAGTTTGTTGTTTGCTAGTGGACACAATGTAAACCCTTATGGTAATTTAAAGGACTTGAGAAATCAATAATGCCAGAAAATGATATTCTGATGGACTTAAGAGAGAACTGTTCCTTTGTTATTTAAGAAGAATCACAAGGATATCAGTGGACCCATGGTGGTCAATCCACTAATTATGGGCTGTATGATAAGGATTGTATCATATTTTCCATATTCTTATAACATAATTATCTTTTTGTATGAGAAATATGACAATCTATTCTTTGATCAATATTTTAAATTTTAATAATGTTATTATCATTTCCAATGATTGTTTGTTTTCTAACCTATAGTGGATAGAAATTAGAGCAAAAGTTATATTTACCAGCACCATCTACCTAATTAGTTAAACTTACAATTATTGTAATTAAGAAATCTGTTAGAAACATAATGCCCCATGAAAAACAAGTTATATCTTCACTATTTATAGGTGACAGAACAACAGCTTTATTTTATTTTAAGTTTCGACATTTAAAATAACCTCTACTTCATAGAAAGATGTTCGACCTCAAATCAATCCTATAAATAATCGATTTGTAGATATCTTAGATCGATTATCTCTCTGGTATCTTCAAAACGCTTGAAACGAAAGGTCAGTTAGTTACAGTGATCTCTATGCTAAACTGATAAATGGGCCTAAGCATACGCCTTGAAACGGACCAAATCGTTACACAAAAGTGTATCATCCGCTTGTTATCTAGGGGACAGATTTAACGGTTTATTTCAATGTTCCTATGCAAAAACGTGTTTCTGGTGAATAAAAGTATTATTGTTTGAAAATAGTGAAGTATTATACCCCACTTAACTGAATACACATTTAGGTACATTAAAGGATATACAATTCAGTTTTAAAGGTAATATTCTACAAATAAGAATAACATCTTTAATATATTTAAATATGTATCTATCGCCCATGTTGTTTACACAACAATATATTTAAAATTGATTAATAGCTGATATGGTGGTTTCAGAAACAATATTATATTTTAAGTTCGATAACTAAAATGAAAAATAGGTAGCTTAAATCTCAGTGGCGTATTCTGAGAAAATTAAAAGGTAATACTGTACTCTAAAAGCTGCAGGGAGGATTTGGGGGTCAAAGACTCTTGACCACCGTTGGCCAAGAAGGTCAAGAAATGTTTCCCCTGGAAATATGAGTAGGTACCTCTAATTTAGAGAAATGGATCTCAAACATTTATGTTTTTTTCGTACTCGCATTCTATTTTGGAAAACTTCACACCTCCCAACTCCCCTCGTCTATCTTTTTTGACTTATTTATATCTTTGTTTCAATATCCACCTTTACAACCTACTGCATATTCGGACTTCATAAAAGTACATCATGTACCTAGACCCTCCTATAGATGGTTCCTTAAACTGTCCACAAAAGTCGATATGAACCAATTCCCCAACTTTTGTCGTTTTGAATGTATTCGCTAGAAAATGAAGACGGTGCTCATAACTATTAGCCTTGACCGGTAGCATTTTAATTTTTCATTTATTTGAGGTATTTAGCGTGCACTTTCTGGGCAGAGTGATTATATCAACACCCAGCCCCCCGGCCGTTAATTCATCAACGTGAGAGGGGAAATTCAAATTTTACCAATAATATGTATTTATGCCATGCCGGAAATCAAAACTGAAACTTTTAGCTCAGGGGCCAGGCTAACTGCCGACTGAGCTAAGGTGTCGTACTCGCAGGTATCAATACGCAAAGTTATATATATATATATATGGTAAAATAGAGTACTACATGGATCAAGCCTCCATCAGAACTTGGCGGAAGAAATAAGGTGGATTGTCCAACTCACGTTGCAATAATAATTATGAGCCTAAAACTATCTATTAAATCCTAATTATGCTCCAGAACTATTTAGATCCGTAAACTGTGATAACAGTAACAAAGGAGCGATTTTTTTTTCCTATTGGGCTTATTTCTCTATCACTACGTCATTGAATTATTGCTAAAACATTTAAATCTAAAAATGAATTTTATTTTACCTTTTTTGATCAATCATTTTGGAACTGTGAAATTACACTCCTAACTTTTGGAATTCCTTGATATATAAATATATAAACTCACAATGACTAATAATTAGATAAAATAAATTTATAATCAACAATCAAAAGAACAAGGTTAAAATTCCATAAATACTTCATACTAAGAAACAAAAAAACTGTCTAGCTATTACAGTTAAATAAAATCCTCATTCCCCACCCTTCCAACCCTAATTCACCTGTGTACACTCTAAAATGATGGTAAGTTTGCTTGCAAAATACACGATGATACATGTGCCTAGAATGCATAAACATAATCAAATATGTATTTAAATATAGCATAGTTTAAAGTTGGTTATTTATACATTTATTCTACATATATTATTTTCATTTATTTTATTTTACTTGAGCTATACTAGCCTAGTAAATAATCATTGTGATCTTGATTCTTGAATATTTGTTCAACAGTTGGCACACTATTTTGCTTGCCATAAGTATTCAGCAGGCCCTAGGTTGTAAACATCCTAGTTCATTGGCCAATGTTTGATGGCGGGGGGTTAGGGGGAGTATTGCAACCCCATAGACATTGGTCAATGCCATTAGAACTTTTATAGATTTGCCTGCTGTTTTCAAGCAGAAGGTCCTGGGCTTCACAAGCTGGGTAGGTAAAAGACTCTTTTGGAGGAATAATTACTTAAAACACAATATTCTCGAACTATGAACAAATATTAGTTTACAAATTAATACTATATATATATATAAAATCTATGTATATTTATTCACAATTTAAACATAATTATTTACACAGTTTGCACATACAACATTGAATTTAGAAACTAGTTTATATAATTATGGGTATGCGGCGCAGTACTAGCATACCCAGAGAATACGCCACTGTTAAAACTTAATTTCATTCGTCTGAATGACAAAATTTGTGTATTAGTTTTACATTCAAATTATCATTTAGGTTGTAGACGTGTAGGAAGTATTACTATATTTATTTAAGTTGGCTCTTAGATTGTATAGCCTATTGCTTTTCAGAAGTCATATTATATTTAATGTTAGATAGCTATAATGAAATAAGGTCGCTAAAACATAATTATTTTTGTTCGAATGATAAACTTAGTGTAGAAGTCTTAAGCTCAAACGATCATTTATACATTGGCATGAAAGTGTATCAGATTATATCACTAGCTTAAAACAAATCTCTAGAAATGTCAAAACATTTCGTATTTAAAGAATCATTATCTGATTATTTACTGGATCGTCTTGTAAGCAGCTTTATTAAGCAACGACGTCCAGCGGAGAAACAACTAGAATACAAAAAAGCAGTGCCGATTTCAACATATTTGGAGGCAGCCGAGAAGGATGCAGCGTCACTGGCCTTTGGACATAACACCGGCGGAACAGCTGATCGTCAATCCAAACATCTTCAAATGTCGAAGAAAGAAAAGGCAGTATGAGAGAGGTGAGGTGTAATTGCTGTGGGAGAAACGGTCATTTATAAATTAATGCTATTATAAACAGTATGAATGTCGTGTATGTATGAAGAAAGGTTATTTTCAAAATCTGTGTCGACTGAAACAGTTGTGTAAGTCAAACAATTCTAATAGGACTACTCTTACGATTTCTATCAAACCTCAGACAGACAGAAAAAAGTATGACAGTAATAAACAACATTTTGTGGTGTGGGGTGTGTTAAATGACAATAGTGATGAAAACATTATTGACATTTCAAATTTATTTGGGCTATTTAAAAATCAGCTTGGCAAGAAGCGTTAAAGAGTAAAACCTTTTAGAATAAATATTCAGGTGGAAGGAAAATAAATTATTTTTGAAGTATACATACACCTGTGCATTGGTATCTGTAATCTCTGAAAAAAAAAAGTATCTGTGTTGGGGAAATTCATCTTTTGTTGATTGGACACATTTTGTTTATTCTTATTAAGAAATGTTTAAGTTTTTGTTTTATGTGTGAACAATATAATATGTTTCTTTGTGTAAAAATTACAACTCACTTTTGATTTAAAGAATAAAGTTGAAATTAATTAAAATACTCCGGTTAATTAGAATTACAAGTCTTCATCAAGTTATGGGCCCAGTACATTGAGGAAATAATCGAAGCTTGGGAAATATATTGTGGGTTGGAAGTTTAAATGCAAACTTTTTTTTTTGCCGGTGAAAGTAAACTTTAGTGGTTAAAGTAACATTTGAACAATCATGGAGGTAAATAACCAATCGGTGAGAAAACTAATTGGAGAAGATAACTGGGAAATTTGGATATTCCAGTTAAAGATAATTTTAGGATCAAACAAGGCTCTTGACTGCATCATAGTAATTGAGATCAAACCTGTAGAGGGAGGTGCCGATTTAGTTAAGTGGAATGAAAAGAATACTAAAGCGCAAGAAATTGTTGGTAGAATATCTGAAGAACCATAATTACATTTACTAAGTTGTACTACTGCAAAGGTGATGTGGGACAAACTTGTGTCCATTTAAGATCGAAAATGAGAGGTTACACTTCACTTAGTGCAAAAAAGGTTTTATAATGTTTTTATGAAGGTGAAGGAATTGCTGCTTTTGCTTCTAAGATATAATGTATTACTTCCAAATTGACTTTATTGGGTGAGAGTATTCCAGAAACCATATTTATCACAAAAAATTTAATGTCACTTCCTGAACCTTACCATCATATTATACTAGTGTGGGAGTCAATTTCTAAATAAAACAAAACTAAAAATGAGTTAATTGCTCGTTTGTTGATAGAAGAGGAGCGTATCAGATCTCGTGACAAACCAAGCGATCTAAATGCCTTCATTTCCAAATTACACCTTGAAATAAATAGAAAGTCCATTCAATGTGAAATTTGTTTCAAGGTAGGCCACTCAAGTAAAAACTGTTTTAAGACCAAAGTATGCCATTATTGTTAAAAACAAGGTTACATACAAACCTACTGTCGTTTTAGGAAGGAAAAAGAAAGCCAAGATAACGATCCTGAAACCAACACACACATAGCATTTGCCTTTTTAGGTACTACTAAGTCAGGAAAAACTTAATGGTTCTTAGATAGCAGGGCCAGTTAGCAAGTGTGCTGCATGCAGGGACTTTATGAAAATTTTGACGTATTAACAGTTGAAAAACTAATTAAAATTGGAGATGGCTCAACCATTAAAGCCACAGGAATAGGAGCTATCCGTTTTAATGCTTTTGATGAAAATACCTGGTTACCTAGTATAATGTATGATGTGTTATTTGTCCTGGAACTTAAAGTTAACGTTTTTTTTTTGTTAGTTCGACACATGATAGAGGTCATAATTTGATTGTCGATAAACAAATTTGCAAATTTGTTGACAAAATGGAAAAGAAACTGTGCAACCGCGAGCAGACATGGAAAATTCTTTAAAATTAATTTTCAATTTGATGATTTAATATTGTAAATGAATTTTTAAGTGACCAAACGGGAAAGTTTATTTGAGTGGCATGAATGACTGGCTCACCAAGACTTCCAAAATGTGAAAAAACACTAAGTGGATTACTAGACTGTCGAAAACCCCTTTTGAAATTCATGTATATATGGTAAACAGCACCGTCTTCCTTTTCCAGCAAATACATCCAAAACGACAAAAGTTGGGGAATTGGTTCATATCGACTTTTGTAGACAGTTTAAATAACCATCTATAGGAGGGTCTAGGTACATGATGTTGGCCTGAGATAATTTTTCTCGCTACCGAATTGTATTTTCCCTAACGGAGAAGTCCGAAGCGAAAGAAAAAATTATGACATATTTGAAGACTGCCAGGATAAATTTGGGAGGTGAGGTACAAACTATAAGGACTGATATTGGGATCGAATTTCTAAACAAAGAAATAAAGATGCTACTTGAAGATCACGGAGTCAAGCACCGACGGACGCACAGTAGTGTATAGTCCCCAGTAGAATGGAAAGGCAGATAGACATGCGTACTCTAGTTGAATGTTGTGGAACCATATTAGCTGCAAAAAAAAAGTATTGGGCTGAAGCCATTAATGCATGTGTTTCTGTTTTGAATCACACAGCAAAGAGTTCGGTGAAAGATAAAACACTCTATGAGGTTTGTTTCAACAAAGAAGTTGATGTACGTTTCTTTAAGGATTTTGGCTGTAAAGTTTTTGTGCAAATTCCAAAAGAAAAAAGGAGGAAATTAGACCAAAAAAGTCAAAGTGGTGTCTTTGTTGACTATAACGATCACACAAAGGGTTATAAAATTCACTACCCGCAAAATAAAAAATCTGCTCTTGCACGTGATGTGATATTCTTGAATGAAGTATAACATTAGCGTGGACTGCTAATATGACAATGTTACTACCCGCCCCTAAACAAGTTATATTTATATACATCTTACAATATAAATACTAATAAAACCAGATCGCCTTATTAAATCCTACCCCAAATAATATTATTCGTATTTTTACAGTATTACCTGTTTAAACTGAATTGTATAGCCTTTAATGTAAACGTTTCTTCAGGAAAGTGTGGTATAATACTTCACTATTTTCAAACAATAACACTTTTATTCATCAGAATCACGTTTTCACATAAGAACATTGAAAGAAACCGTTAAATCTATCCGCCCACAATGTAGCAGACGATAAACTTGAGCGTAAAGCTAATATCACATGAGACTTACTTGTACTAGAAATCAGTGTACTAGCTAGCGCCGACATATCTGCACTGGCACAGCTAGTTTAAATAATTGTTTATATGAGTGGACTTAATTAATCTTATAATTATGTTATTGGTATTAACGGCATGCCTTTTTCTATTTCAGAATTTGCTAGGGTCAATACAACAGCTCAAGATTTCAAGGTTAACGATGACTTCTATATAAAAATGCAATTGTGTACATGGCTTTGTGAAATTAGGAAAAGTGAATCACAGTTTATCACAAGACATTTAATTTTGATATTTAATATGATACGGAGAACATGTTTTTATGAAAAATATAATCTTTCTATATTATGTTCACATTACTTATTTATTAACACCACGTCTTAGTACCTATAGGCCTACATGTCCTAATTACTCTAATGGGTTAGGGATGAGGCAGGTTGTTGCTAGGGGAAATGTACATTAACTTCTTAAAATTAAATAGTATATTTTATCACTAGATTTGTAAAAAAAATTGATATTTGCTTAGTCGTCTCATTTCTGAAAATTAACAGGTGTGTATTGTAATATGATCTGGACTTCCGATAACGGGGAGATCGAGGTTCGAATATTTGTATGGTCTACTAAGGGAGATTTTTCCATAATGGTTTTCCAATTAGCTTCCACGTGAATGCAGGTACACTTCATCCAAAAATCAACCCTATTCATCCCTAACCCATTAGAGAAATTAGTATACATGCGTACTACCCAAACAGGTATTTTTACGCAATCTGATATTAAATAAAAAACTTACCTTTATTGAAAGTAATTTATAGACATAATTATATTGCTTAAAATATAACTTCTAGCTAAGAATTTTCCAGATCTGGAATTTCAAGATCTACCCAGATCTGGCCAATCTCAGATCTACCTAGATCTGGCGTTTTCCCACATGGGGGCCCCCAGATATTACTTGTTTCTAATTTAATTTCATATATTTATAGACATATATTTCAAATTTAGATTTTAAATCCGTGAGATTTTTGGGGTCTCTACGAGAAATTCAGAGAGGCGGGAAATTGAAAGAAACAAGTGGGACTGGTGTCTTGGAGATAAAGAGAAGATGACACATATTAGTTTCAGTGCAACAAAAATTGAAATTTTAACAAGTAATTCTTAAAATAATCATTCAACTGTTCATCAAAATGACTACCAGAGATGCGACGTCACTTTATACCGTTAGTAGACATATGCAATGACGATTCTTGGACATATAGTGAGTTTTGTACCAGCTCACAGTTTTGACGATGACTTCCCAGAACATCTTTTGTGCTGATATCAACCTTATTTTTGTTTTTAATTTTAATTTCTACACCGCTTCGACCTCACTCGAAGACGCTATATTTTTATAAACATTTTCCTCTACAATTTAAAGACTTCGTTTTTCTTAAAGTACTATATATTTTTGTTTTTTTATCACGCTAACATTTTTTTTTTAACAATGAGACTGGAAATAATCTTTTGGCCAGAGTCATTCCTTCGACACGACTGCAATGTCTTATGTTCTATTATTCCTTTATTTAACTGTTAACCTCATAAAGGAAATCTATTAATTAGGTGTTTCAAGAAATTATAATATGTATTTTTATTTATATTTCAATAATTATCCACAAAGACTGGTCTTAAGATGTTTTATATTGATACATCAAATTATTGAACTGTTATTTGAATTATGAATTGTATTTTAACTTTATAATTTAGCAAATATTTCTTAGCCAGGGTAAAATTTTAGATTAACAATTATTTATTTAAAAAACTAAACTATTTTATTTTTTAAAGTCAAATCCGTTGTTAAGTATTTTATTTATATCATTATCACCATCATTCAATGTTATCCACTTTGTAACTATTACTATAAAAAACACATATTTAGCGATGTCTCACCAGTTCACAGGGCTGCTGACCTTGGAGGTCTATTGTTGACTAGGTACAGTAAAGGTCTAATTTTTCCCAACAGGACCCAGAGGTCCTGAGAGAGTTTTGTGTTCGATTTTATTCATTATTATTATTATTATTATTATTATTATTATTTTAAGTTTTAGCCCAAGATTTTTTTGGTTAAATGTAAATGTTGGTTTTGAACCCAAAGTATTTTGTTCAATTTAAATCTGAGCTAGCCCACCATTCTTTTATAATCTATTTTAAGTATTATTTTTAATGACGTCACTGGACTTAAAGTTAATAAGTAGATAAATGCCTTTTTATATTTTCCTCCTCGTTTCTATAAAATACATTATACTTCATTATACTTCATTATATATATATATATATATATAAAAAATTATGTACAACACCATTCTCATAAAGTTTATGACCCACAGATACTATACTTAATTTCAAGAACTTACATTTTTTTGCATATTAGGCTTAATTCCATATTCTTTCAGTCTCTGTAACACCGTTTCATTCTTCTCGTAGACATCTAACATATCCCTCCCGATTACC
Organism: Timema californicum; assembly: GCA_902141385.1. Taxonomy (NCBI): domain Eukaryota; kingdom Metazoa; phylum Arthropoda; class Insecta; order Phasmatodea; family Timematidae; genus Timema; species Timema californicum. The sequence continues at coordinate 123,833 of CABFOW010001867.1, forward strand.
AGTTTGTTGTCAAAGCAGCAATAAGTATCCTTCAGTCCCTGTGTCACCATGTGCAAGCATTGATAAAAACAACAACTTGTTCAGCCACTGTTATCCCACAAGGGAGGAGTGCGTACCTATAAAGTCCTTTATGAGTGTTCACTGCAAGGAGTGGATGTGAGCGTTCTCCCACCTGTAACTGTAAATATGCTTTGCTCAAATAAATCTTGGAGAAAATTTTACCTCCCGAGATACCTGCAAAAATATATTCGGGGGCTGGTAGAGGATAATGTTAACTTTTAATGTGTTGGTGTGTTGGCTCAAAGTCACTTTAAAATAAACGCATAACCTTATTGCCTTACTATTGGATTTTTCCATACACACTAGTGGTGTCACCCATTCTGTCTTTGTAACTGGATATATTATTCCAGCTTTTTATAATCTTCCCACCCCTATTTTTCCACTTTCTCTCTAATAGAATACGGAACCGTTTGGGATTTGCAATATACTCGGATGACATTTTCTTTAAGCACGATCTCTGCTTTGATTCCTTTATTAGGCCTAATGGTTTCTCAAACAATGTTTTGTGTTCTTTAATTAATTTCTCAGGTTTATTCTCTGTTAATCACCTAAGCTACTGAAGACCAGTCAATGTTTAATACCTTGAGAAAGTTTCTTCCTAATAAAGCCTGCGATCTTGTAGAACCACCCTTTACCACCACGATCAGGAGCTGTACGGTTTGTCCATTGTGTGATATTGTAGCTTGGAATTCCCCTTTTACTAAAAAAAATCTGTCTTGGATATGTTTTAAGCTAAATATATCGATTGAATTAATTTGTAAAAATTGATTTCCATACTGTAGCGATTTTAGCTACAGGTCAAATAAAAATGGGCAAGTCAACAACAACTACACTTACCCAATCTCATCGTCCAAGCTGTGTACGTACTAATAACAACACGCCTGGCCACATTATCAGCCAGTGAACAACTGTCAGCTCCGATCCAAGAAACAAACCTCGCCCGCTAGAGACCGCCACCATGTTCATTGCCAGCCTAACGACCAGGAGAAGAGAAGAGAGGCCAGTGTAGAAGGAGCCAGTATAAACCAAACTTTTCGA
>CABFOW010001868.1:0-38895 GCA_902141385.1 Timema californicum
GTAGCTAGGCAAACTATCCTACAGTTATGTGTGGAGGAATATCATACCTCGCGGGCTCAGTGAATTAGAAGTTGCTACCTTTTAATCACGACGGAGTGTACATTACTATTAAATTTGTTATAACATTCTCTTCTTTTTTAATCCTTTTTCTATTATTTGCTTTTATTCCCTGAGGGGTGTGGTCTAGACCCTCGGACCCTCTTCCTGACTACGTTTTTTAAAATCATTTGAGCTTATTTTTCTAAAATAAATTAATTTAAGAGCACCGTAGTTTATTTTTGACAAATTTTAGAATATTGGATGTATTAATTCATAATGGGTATATTGAAATACTTTTTTGGTGATATGTAAGACTATAGTTTTATTTCTATAATTATTTAGATAGTAGCTAATTTTAGATGATTTGAAATTTTTAAGGATTGGTTTAGATTATTTTTTAAATGTATATATGACTAGTAGAAGTACCAGGTGTTCTCCGGGGTAACCATTAAATTAATTGCAGGTTTATTTCAGGCAACGCTTTGTTTTTGCTTCAAACAGACAAACAAATATATTTTCATTTTATTTCTTCCAACTATGTTTTTAATAAAATTTAAAAACTATAGTAAAAAATGTACAATTCCATATTTGAGATGCACATGTTTGTGCACAGATGCTACCAGTTTTAAAATCCCTGACCTCTGCTTGCGGTAAACATCGCGCAGTGCTCATGACATACAAACAAACAAACTCTTCTTTTTATTGATATACTTGTGAAATGGTTTTTTATCAACATGATTACAAGTTAGTTTTACTGAGGAAAATTTTCGTAAGTGTAGTTTACTGGAAACCTATTTATGAAATTTCCTCCAACCCATAATGCCCAATATTAAAATGTTTGTACGATTTTGTTATACCAATTATTTTTTTACAAAATCAAATATGATTGGTAGAATAGCTTAGTACTAATAAATATTCTGTTAGCTATAAAAAATCAATTTTATATTTTTAAACAATGATAAGGCAAGAACTTTTAAATATAAATAAATACTAGGGTCGTGTGAAGAAGTGTCGTCATTTTAAGGGTAATTTGTAAGGGATGGGGCAGGTTTAATTTATAGGAAGTATACCTGAATTTACATTTATAGTGAGAGAGAGATGAAACTGATTAAAGGAAAAATACTCTCAGTGCACCCGACCATGGACTATAGCCCTGATCTCCCCATTATTGGCATTCCAATTTATTGTGAGCATTATTCATTAGACCGTGCAGCCACCGTGCACCAGGACGGGTGGCGTAGCAATAGATGCGGGTCTTGGATGAGGTCAGAAAAGTTGGCGTGACACACACACACACACACACACACATACACGCATACAAACCCTTCCCTCAACGCTTGCAAACTTAGACTCATAAAATAAATAGTAACTAATAATTTTTTATTAAAAAATAGCACTTACAGTTGACTTGATTTTCTATGTGTACTGTTAAAGTGGGGCTGTAAAAAACATGAGTTAAGGTAATTTTTTTTGCAGTTTTTATTGCTAAACCTTTTTTCTGACAAAATAAAACACATAACGTCAGTATAAACATAGAATTTAATTTTATTCACCTGGTGATATCAACAGTTGTTGAATATCTGTCAAGAGTGTAGCGAAATTTAGTGACAATTTATATTAATATAAAAAGTTTGTCATCTGATGCCACTATGCTCATGAAAGATATTCAAGAACTTTTGATCACCATATGAAGAAAACTAAGTATATACTGAAGTTATATTCTATCTATTTTGGCCAAAATGTTTTGCCATAAAAACCTTAAAAACACTGCCCTACATCCCTTGAAAAAGGTAAATAATATGGACATGCAAATACTTTTGCGATGAGTGAGAGTAGGAAACCATTTGGGAGATAAAACATCCCTAATACAGCCAACCTGGATTCGAACTCTAAGCCCACCCGTCACCGGGAAACCAAACTAACTAAGCTTGATATTTTGTTTGTGCACCCACTGGTGAAGGTTTTTGTAAAGGCCTATTGAGTCATGACTCATTATAGTTGTTATATATATATATATATAAATTATATATTATGTATGAATAGTTGCATGATGTATTTGTATAGTCTCAGTTTATTGTATTTTTTGTATTTGTTCAGGCCTCCACCGTGGCTCGGATTCCACGTTAAACTGTAGGTCCTCCATTTCATCTCACAATCACCCTACCACTGCACATTAGTGTAAGTGCGTATAACCCGAACGGGTAGTAAGACGCGGTGCTAATAATAATAATAATAATAATATGGTATTTGTTTTTATAATTTATTTGAGGTATTTAATATTTCTCAACCGACTGAATATATCAGCACATGAAATACAAACTAACTTAACTTTAGAACAGACACAGCGTCTGGCCATGTCGGGAATCGAGTCTGCGACTCATAATACAGTAGACAGACACGCTAACTACTGAGCTAAGGTGTTGATCCAGTTTATTGTAATTTAAAGATTAGCTGCTGTTTGTAGGGAAAGGTTAGCCAGTTTACCTTGCTTTGTAACATTATGGTATAGTGTATAACCTATCAGATAGGTCCCTAGTGTAGCCAGCCAAGGTAAGCCGGCTGTATCTTGATTGCGAACAAGAAAAAGAGACACTCGTGGGAATTCCTACGTGAGGATGGTGACGGGTTGAAGGGGCTACTGGCAGCACCCACCGACCACCGGAGATTTTCTCCTGACCAAGCTTACTTTAGCCTAACCTAACCTAACATACCCTGACATAACCTAACCTTACCTAGCCTGACATAACCTCATCTAACCGAACATTGCCTAACATAACCTAACCAAACCTGACATAACCTAAGCTAACCTAACCTAACCTAGCATATAAATACTCGTGTATATAATTTAGTTAAATTAGGACTGATGAAATTGGAAGAAGGTATGACTGCTAGGCCCACTTGGGCCACCTCTAATATCAAATAAGGGGCGGGGTGGCATAGCCACATGGCTTGTCCACAATCTGAACTCCTCCCCATGTATCAAAAATCTCATATTCGCAATCTGGACTGTTTGTAATCATGAGTTCCTTAATAAGACAGCCCCTCTCATTAGATTAAACAGGGTATACAGTACATATATTTTATTTGTTTTAACTGTAAAACAATTGGCTGGAAGAGATAGCCTGCACCCCAATCCTGACAGGTGAACAGAAACAAATTATTGTTCAATTCTATTTATTCAATTGTGTTGATTACGAAGGAACTTTTAAAAAGTTGAGAAGTATGTTAAAATAATTCCCCAGACCTTTGGTGTATACCCCACAATATTTAGGTTAAGCTCAGACAGTGAAAGTTTCTTTAGACCTACACGCTTTATAAAAGGGCAAGAGCGCAGATAATATTACGCACGAACAATATCGAAAACCTTAAAAACTTATGTAACGCTGTATCAAAATTTTAATTTTTATCGAACCGGATAAATAATTTAATTGAATTCAATTTTGTTAAAATTTATATAACTATAAAATGTATCATCTAAAAAAATTACTTAATGTTTACCTGCATAGGTGGGCATGTAGATTAAGGCGTCAACCTCGTTCTGGTTTGTTGGTAAGAGGGCATCATAGCTCAAATCCCGACTATTTGGTGGCCACCTTGGTCAGCGAGAAAGTATTAATAACTATTGTCAGGCTACACGGCTTCAAAATTAGAATAAAATTTGCCCTTTACTGGAACTAACTTGCTTTTCTATCTGAGCTTATATTCCCTTTAATCCTTCATCTACAATACACTTTGTCAGGTCAATAAGAAATACGGGAAAGAAAACTACCAAACTTATTATCTAAAGACTAATAGTTCTCAAATATCTTAAAATTTTCTGTTGTGAACAAAAAAAAATCATTAGAGGAAGGCTAAATCTAGACGCCCCCTTTTTTTTCAAGTCTAGTCTCATAGCTCCGCTAATATTCTTAAAAAATCGTTTCAAATGAGCTAATGTTATATATTCGCACATTTTTTTCCTTTTAATTAAACTCAAACTTTAGGGTTGATTAGGAAAAAGTGTTTTGTTAGAATCTTCAACAATATTTTGGCGTGAAACATATTTTGAAATAAAGCGTCATGGATTTAAATATTGCGTAAGAATTGAAAGTCTGCGTGGCAATTTCTCGCCTACTTAGGCAGACCCTTTGTTTCTCACTCTACCTACTAAGCGAGTGCACTAGATTTTCTCTAAATTATACATTAATCATTCCTACTCTATTAGTGTAAGCATGTGGATTGCCCATAGAGGTGATAAGTCGTGGTGAAAAGAAACACTTCATCTATTAATTTTTAATATTTTTACTAGCAAATTAAAATATTTATGTAATTCATTACTCCGTTTGCCTTGTGATGTAAGAATCCCGGAATCAGTTTTCGGGAGGACACAAAATTAAGTGTAGTTAAATGTGTTTACCTTAAAAAAGGGCATATTAACATTTTAGGACATGTTTATTGTATTGGTTTTACTTTTAAGTAATGATAAACGACTCTCTTTTTCTTCTACCACCGCGGCTCAGTCATTACCTGTTTGGTTTATATGCATGATAAATATCCTGTATATTAATCACAGGTAATAAATTATGCAAGTAAAGGTATAATTTATTTCAATAAAAGTTGTCAAGATTAGATAAAGGTTTCAATCAACATTAAACCTTGTCAAATTAGTAAAATTAGAACCTCACAGGGATTTTAAATGAGACCTTTTCACAGGGGTGGTCCAAGGAAATATTTGCCACAAGTGAGAAAAATTTGGGCACCCTGCTCCGCCTACGAACTTGTTCCCACCCACTCCCGTTTAATATTAGGTGGAAAACATTTTGGCAATTTTCTCAGGGCCATCTTAAGGCGTTCAGAAGCTCTGGACCCGACCATTTTGAAGGACCATCCTCACACTAACTTTTTTTTCAATAAGAAAAATATGTTTCTGAGCTATAAAAAAATAAACGATAGTCAGTTGATAAAAGCAAACACATAACATAATTAGCGGACGAAATTGAAATTAAAATTAAAATTAACATTTTAACGTTATATCTAAATCAAAAGAAGAGATAAATTTACTTCCTAAATCGTCAGTGCTTGGTACTAGTAAAAAAAAATCAATAAATTAATAACACGAACATAGGGGCCTACTAGAACTTCTGCTTTTCACACTTTCTTTCCTTGTATAATGATTTTATTTTCCTGATTTGTGAGCAGTAAATTCTTTAATCACATCGGAAAACTTTAATTCTTGCGTTAGTAGTATTGTAATACCGCTTAATTTTTTTAACCTCCAAACTAGTGCTGTGCGGGAACGACATTTTGACTTTGGGAAATTTCCGGGTGGGAAGTAACGATTTTCCACGTGAACGGGACAGGAAACGGGAGATAATTAAAAATAATTTTCCACTTTAGGATTATATATATTTTTAAGATTTATAATTTTAGTCCAAACTAATCTTTCCCATTCATCTTGACGAAAAGAAAAAAAAGATTATAAAGGAGAAAAATATGTACACTTACAATTTTATATTTATATATTTTAAAATTGTAAGTTTTCCAAATAAAAACTAAATATTCTGTCCAACAAGTGTTGAGTAATATTTTTGATATTTGTAAATTAAATAACTAGGCCTAATACTAATATAATAATAGTGTATTTTTGATCAAATATTTTTGGTTTAATAAAAATAAGTAAATTATAAAAATACATTTTAAGATTGACTAAAATAGTTTTTAAATAAAAAAACTCATGGCAAAAATTTTAATAAATATTTTCACAGTAAAACATCAGAATATTCAAACCAACTTGAATAAATACAAGTGGGCCACATTCTTCCCATAAGAATAACATTATTATTAGCACCGCGTCTTACTACCCGTTCGGGTTATACGCACTTACGCTAATGTGTAATGGTAGGGTGATTGTGAGATGAAATGAAGGACCTAAAGTTTAACGTGGAATCCGAACCACGGTGGAGGCCTGGCATTCCCCACATTCACAAGATGTCTTGTCAGAGGTGAAGAAAAGGGTTTGGTAATCAGATAAATCTATGCCGGGACCGAGGATTGAACCCCGGCCGCCAGCATAGAAGTCTGACACCTTACCCCTAGACCGCCAGGTCACCGACAAGAATAACAAAAACATTTTTCTACTGAGCCAATGTACCAGGTTACCTCTTATATTTTAGTTACTAAAGATCTCACAAAAAACACTGTTGCACTCAAAAAGTATTAGCTTATCCAACACTTATTATTTATGGTATAAAAGAAAATGGATGCCATTACAAACAAAATTATCCCCCTAATATATGTGTATTAATTCAAATAAGTGTGTTAAAGATGTATTTCGTGTAAATTTTTATATTCAAAAGCCACTTTTATAATTATTTTGCTCTAACAATATGTTTTCTTGGCTTAAAATTTATTCAGAGATAGATATTTCCCTCAATTATATCTATTGTGGTTATGTTATTTAATGACGCCCAGCTATTTTGTAAGGAGTTACAAAATAAGTGACTGAAGTTTCGAGTGTCCAGCTGTCTAATGGAAGTTGAGGTTTACTAACATTTAAGAAATTAATAATACTTTTAATTAAAATTAAATACAAAAATTAACTTGATGGTCAATCATTTTACCGAAGTTCTGAATCCCACACAGCCCTACTCCAAACTTTAAAATAAAAAATATCATACAAAAAATAAACAAGCTACTAATTTGGGGCCCTGGGCCTTAGCCCAGTTAGCCCATCCATTAAGATGGCACTGCATTTATTATAAAGTTCCTGAGAGTTTCTTGTATTTATAATTTAAATGATCACAAGTAGAGTTGTACTCAGTAAATTTACACTGAATGTTGGTGGGGAAATAATAAAAGCCTGTGATATTTTACAATGGTTTTAATAAATTTGAATTAATGTCGTCAAAATACTGTATAAAAATGTTAGATAAATTAAAACATAATCTATTTTTATTTATATGCTTAATTTTGACAAAAAAAATTGTAAATAGACTGTTAAATGACAAACTTTAAACCAAACCTAGTAATTCACAATCAAATAGCAGCATACAAGTCAAATTGTGTTAATAGATTCATATGTACATTTCCATAGCTTTTATTTCAGCAAATTCTTTTAAGATGCTACTTGATTCAATTGAATTAAGAATGTCATTCTCAAAGGTCATTGTTGCTAGTCCACATACATGTTAAAGGGAAATCATTATTATTATTATATTTAGCACCGCGTCTTACTACCCGTTCGGGTTATACGCTTTAAGTACTAATTACTCTAATGGATTAGGAACTGGGAAGGTTGAATTAGAGGAAGTGAACCCTCATTTGCGTGGAGGGGGAGTGGAAAACCATTTAGGAAAAACCTCCCCCAGTTCACCCGACCGAGATTCGAACCTCGATCTCCCCGTCCTCAGCAGTCGAGCTCAACACGACAAGCGCGTTAGCCAACTACGCCACTGAGGCGGGTTTTAAGGGAAATCGTTGATCTTATATAAGTCTTAGTAAATTTACATTTGAAATAACGTCTTTCCCCACTTACGATTGAGATTGGGAGTGTAAGTAAGATACGTAAGCTTATAAAAACATTTGTGAAAAAGCCAGCGAGACTTTTACCTGATGTAGATGTAGGACAGAGTGTTTCTTAGACAACTTCCAGTGGGCAGCAGGAGTCATAAGATCAGCAGTTCTAGATGAAGATAATGATATCAATATCACATTCTTCACAATCGTTCAAAACTTTCTGTAGATTCATGCAGGTTTTTTTCGATTCTCTTTTGTCCCATTCATGAAAACATTGAGTGTCATAAAGAAATTTAACACTTACCACTTTGGTTTTCCATTATTTTTAGTTAACTAATTGCCATGTATAAAACGACATATCAATTTTACTTTGAAGGAGGTTTTACCTGCATCAGCTGGTTCGTCTTCCACCTCAGATGAAAACTTTTTTTTACTGTTTTGGTTGAACCCAGATTTCCTTTTCAAACACAGTGAAACCTCGCTTCTCCTATCAAGTAGAAGAAGTGACGATTACAGTTACAAAATTATAATATGAAGGTTTGGGAAGGATTAGACATAAGCGAAATACACAAGTATAACAAATAAGTTTATTTGAATGTAAACCAGAGAAATTGAAATGCATACGTTTTAAATAGATATTAGATCAAACAGTCCATTGTTATTACATATAACTTTATTCAGCTATCATAGTCGTATACTTCCCGATAGGCAGGAATATAAATAAGATCCTTGCTGACAAAGTAGCTAACAGAAGTAAGATTGAACATATAGTTTAGTTTAGTGACGCTAGAAATAAGGATCAACGCTCATTCTCATACAAAGAAGCGTCTGCCTCAACATAGCGACAATAAGAAATAGGCAACAAATTTAAACTATAGTTAATAAAAACAAGGGGTATTAAATCCCAATATTATAGAGATATTATGAAGGAAGCTATACAAACTACAGTAGCCCCATGACTTCTTTGGTGCTGACTGACAGCTTTGAAAAGTTACCAGACAAAATTATGTATCCCTACGCCGAACCATATAATCTGCAAAAACATGTGTTTAGCAGCTGTCACTTCTGCCTTTCAAAATTTGGGTGTATACTTAAATGTTGACTGTCATAAGTCAACTGTGAGCTGTCAGTCAGCACCAAAGAAGCCATGGGGCTACTGTAGCTAGCTGGAGTTTACTCCATAGAGAGCTAAGAGCCTAAGAATAAACTCCTAGAAGTGGAACTAGGTTATTACAAACAGTAAATGGTGAGCTATCAGGCATCTAAGTTGTTAAATTGCTATGGCCTGTCAATTCCTAATAAGTACTGCCTGGAAATTCAATAGTATAATTATATTTCCACCCCAGCTTGGACACACAATAAATAGTACAAACAATAATTGTTTTACTTAATACAAACGGTGCCTAAAGGGACCGAAGATAAAGGACTATCCCTGCGAGCCACCACTAAGAACTAGTAGTGCTCCCACAAGTTGCGCACCATAAATAGATAAAAAAAATTATATCTGTCATTGAATTAACTAGGTAATTTAGGAAAAATTTAGATAACCTTATTTCCGCCCTAAAGAGATCCTAAACATAGTTATGCCATTTAGGGAGTCATTATTATTCCCTAGTATATAAAACTATGTCTTTAGTACTTATAAATGGTAGTCAGATACACTGACATCGCAAATAAAGTCATATGGACCTAGATAACTAAAGCATTAAACCTTTCATTCTAAACTACGCCATATGGGCATAGTAAAACTTGTCATAATTTTGACAAACAACTCTATGTCTTATAGACATAGAAAAAGAGCGTAAAGACTAATATTAAAAACTATGTCTTATGTGCATAGAAAATAAAGTAAGACATTTGGAAACAAACTATGTCTAATGAACACATAAAATAAAGTCAGACATACTAACACAAAAATTATGTCTGATGGACACAGAAAATAAAGTCAGACGTTCTGACACAAAAAACTTAGTCTGGCGGACATAGTTAAAGAGGTGTTACAGATCTAACCTAGATTCTAACTATTAAATATTTAAAGTCCCAGATGAGGCTTCATCTGCGATGAGGTGGAAATACCAACGCCTGAAACATCGTATCCACCAGTAATACATTTAGATCTACGTCCTAGTTCTTCCTCCATTGAATTGATAAAATAAAATACAAAATGTGAAACGAGTAATTACTGTTATATAATAACAGTACTGACGAACTTGGTTAAGGTTTGCATCTGAACAGCTAAGGGGTAACGGGGTTAGGTTGCAGAATTTCACTGGATGACCACTAGCGCCAAGAGAAATACATATCTGCTATTTCTTCGAAGCGGGGCCTGTGAGTAAGATATCGTTTAGCTCATGGTCCCAGCTTAGTCAGCTGGGGCAGATTTCCTGGGGCTTGGGCGTTTCTCGGCAACATAAACCCACCGTGAGCTAATATTCGCCACACATTATTAGAATATATTAGCTCTTGTATTCATGTGTTAATTATATTCATAGTATTTTTGTTGTACATGTTAAACAGCAGATTTAACATGCTACAACAGAATTAAAATCGAGTTTGTTATCTATCTCCTTTGCATCGGCTAGTAAGCTGTTTAGCTCCTTATGTGACCTAAACATATTAAAAAAAAAACATTTAACACTCAACACTTTGGATGAGGTCAATAGCGTTCCGTAAATTGGCTGTTATTTTCTATTTTTTTAAATACTTTAATGACCTAATTGATTTAAAATAACACTTGATGCCATTCAGCCAAACAACAAAGAAATATTAACTCCTGTTTTAGTTTGTTTTTTGCCATTCCTATTACAATGTTTCTCCCAAAAGCGGCTAGCATTTTATCTTCAATGGCCTCATAAACGACATAATTATATTCTCAATATTATACCTAAGATGTAATAGAGCGTCTATCCGGCTCTCCCAACGTGTGTAACTTATAGGTTTTACCGTTAGAGAAGAAATGTGTTTCTTTTGGATACTCCAACGGTAGGTGGACGCAAAAAAAAAAAGTTGTAGATCTCCTGAATAGTGCTGAAAAAATTCACAGCGTCAGCTCTTGAGAGAGATACGTCATTGACCACTAGGTTTAGGGAATTACTCCTACATGGCACAAAGAAAAGACAAGGACTTATGTCGAAGATTCTTTTCTGAAATCTTACGTTTTTTCATTTCGTGATATATCAATTATCATAAAATAGTGCTGAAAAAATTCACAGCGTCAGCTCTTGAGAGAGATACGTCATTGACCACGAGGTTTAGGGAATTACTCCCACATGGCACAAAGAAAAGACAAGGACTTATGTCGAAGATTCTTTTCTGAAATCTTACGTTTTTTCATTTCGTGATATATCTATTATCATAGCCCCGGCCACGCATGTTCTGTAATGGAATTGATCGTGTGGAAAGTGTATTTAGCACCCAATCTGTTAGACATTCTACTGATATTGTTCTTGGAGTGATATTTCTTTGACTTTCACTACACGCAAAGATCGTACGACCATTTTCATCTGTTCAGTGCGGCTAATATCACGAGTACAGTCCAACATAATTTAAAATAAATTGTCTTCTGCAGGTCACTCAGTGTATTAAGATCTTGGATCCTTGTTGACATCAGGATAATAGACTCATTTGAGTAGGTTTACTCAAATTGTGTACATGAGTCTCTTAAGAAATTAGTCTTCGCAAATGTTCAGCCAAGACTATTACAAATTTAGCAATAGCACTCATACTACTTTAAAAAAATGCCATTATTATTTTCTAAAAAGTTTTCAATTTTCATCGATACCAAGAGACTGTATTACACAAAGTTACCATTTTAAGACTTCATTTCAGTGTATAATTTCTGGTTCGCTGAATATATGGTTTTCTTCATATACGGTTTACCCCAGCTCAAACGTTGATACAGTTCGCACCAATATTTGAAAGTTTTCATGTGCTTAGGAGATTTTTCACGCTATGATAAAAACCCAGACATGTTCTGCATATCTGAAAATCCTCATGTTTCTGGGAGAAAGAAATTTCAATACTTAAACGCTTATAGTAACTACAAAATATGGAACTTTTAGAAATTGAGAAAACTACCCCCACTCCTTTTGAATTTCTCCTCTATAAATTAATTTTATTTTGTGATTAGCCGGAGTAAATCTTTTATCTTTATCTATAGCATCAACAACAAGAAAGTTCATGCCCATTACTTGCAAAGGACCTGATTCAACAAGTATTAGTTGGAAATCATCAAAAAATGTAATCGGCCACTTTCCACAGTCACTTGATATAACCTATGTGACGCCGGTGATGAGTCTTTGGATTAACTCACGTCATTTGGTCGTCCCGACGCCATCTATGAACATAAATAAAATGACTCAGTAAGACAGCTGATTGGCACAGCTTATTTTAAGAAAGTTGAGATTATTTTTACTGTCAACGTTATATTTTTTATATTACTAAGTATATAGCTAATATATAATAATATAATAAAATACGCCCCTCTTTACAAGATGGCGGGTGCTTAAAATGTTAAATAAATTCATCATTATAAATTATACTATATTAATTTTATAAAACCATGTTAGCAATTTGAAATAATGCAATATTGTTTAGCAAAATTAATAAAAAGTTAGTAAACATTGAATAATCTTATTTTAAACTTACTATTTTTGGAATATATTCGCTTGTAGTTGGCTCTTTACCGGGGCTTAACAGACCAACATCTAGAAAATATCTCTCACCAACATGTAATTGTGCAGTACTAGAAGAAGATAACGCTGTAAACAACTTCAGCTTGTTTTTTTTATTGTATCTGGATTCTTGTGCTTTTCTTTTTCTGTAGAATGATCAGGATGGTTTATTTTTACTTTATCGCTATCTTACAGGTAAAGAAGTTATTGTGATCGTCAAAAAAATCAATATCGAGATTTTGATGAATTTCAACGTTTCATGGCCTCTCGAATCCTAAAAAGTGGGTTTTGAATTTCCGTCTGTATATATAATGGACTAAAGCCGAAACTATTTTACCAATCGGGTTAAGACTTGGCATCTAGGGTTTTCATAGGGCTGTCCCAAGGGATTTTAGAATCAGATATCTAACCTTAAAATTAAGGGTAGTTTTCTAAAAGGTGAATAGAAAAAAAAATTGTTTTTCTCAAATAAGATTTTGATTAAATTTCTTTTCTAAGCCATTATAAATATTATAAACACAATGGATACTCTCATTTTTTCGGCAAAATGACTTTAAGGTCTACGGTCTTGTGCGTAAATTCTCATTTTTTAAAATCACATCTCCAAAAATATTTAAGATATGAAATTAACTATCATTACAAATATATAGGTCTATTTATAATACAAATATTTTATTTTAAACCATATTTTATAAACCAATAATAATCAAGCTAAAGGCAAATATATATATACATATATATATATATATATATTAATTAACTTTTCGAACACTAAAGGTCAAGTATTACGCCCATAGAAAAAAATCTAAACCTGTGGTATTGATTGATAACGACGTTTCAAGAACTTCCGAACCCTAAAAGAAAGTGATTTTTTGAATACCGTCTTTATGTGTGTCTGCTTACACCTAGAATTAAGAATAGTTTAGTAAAAGACGAAAAAAAATATACATTTTTATCAAAATTGGCGTTAACAATTATGATTAAAAATCGTATTTAGGCGTTAATTAAGATTATAAATAAAATTGTTATCTTAATTTTCTTATTAAAATTACTTTTAGGGTACTTTGCAGAAGAGGAAATTTCCTTATCTCCGTGACTATTTAAGATAATAAATAAATTATCATTGCAAAATTGTACAAATATATTTGCCAATTAAATATAATTTTGTGAGATTTAGTTGTACGAGGTACTACTCACGTTTTAACGCAATAATTATATAATTCCATTTAGTAGATAAGTAGGTTTCTCGAAATGTTTATGTTATTTTTCTATTAACCGCTTAGAGGAACAGTTTGTTCAGCAATGAGTAGTTGGTGGGGTGTATTGCCCCATTTTGACATGTGACCCAGAGTTGTGAAGTAATCATTGCGTGTTATGTCGCAACACTTCTCCCTGGGTTTCCCCTGGTGACTAATACCTGGTGATAATATATTTCCGTCTGACCTGAATTTCCCCTCTAGTTATTTCCATGATGACATGGGGTTAACGACCTGTTGTCCTCCTTCAATATCGCAAAGGTTTATTTCTGGTTTTCTATGTGGCAATGGGTTTTCCCTGATAACTGGAGCCATTCTTGCAGATGGACAACACAGGAATAGATAGTGTCCATGAATGATGTCGCAACCATCCCCTTCTATGAGAAAACGGGTTTTCCCTGATGATTGGCTTTAGGTTAGCGGCTCGACAAGACAGGAATAGTTCACGATCATGAATGAAGTGGCAACCCTCCCCTTTTATATGGAAATGGGTTTCCCCTGATGACTGGCACCAGTTTGTCGGCTTGACAGGAATAGTTCACGACCTTGAATGATGTCGCAACCCTCCCCTAGTATGTGGCAATGGGTTTTCCCTGATGATTAGCGCCAGTTTGACAGCTCGACAAGACGAGTCTAGACATAAATAAGCGTGACCTTGAAACCGTGAGCTAGTACATGAGGTCATTGATCCTGTAAACCATCCCTGTTACCCCCTGCAATGGGTTTTTCCGGTGTTGTCATCACAACCCCAAACCACTTCCTTCTACCATCTATATGGTAATGGGTTTTCCCTGATGACTGGAGCCGATTTGGTGGCTTGACAAGAGAGTAAGAGAACACGAACTTGAATGATGTCGCAGCGTTCCCCATCTATCTGTCAAGTTTGGCGGCTTGACAAGACGAGTCGAGAAAGGAATAGATCGTGACCTTGAAACCGTGAGCTAGTACATGAGGTCATTGACCCTGGAAACCCTTCCTCTTCCCCCCTGCAACGGGTTTTCCTGGTGTTGTTATCGAAACCCCGACCCACTTCCTTCTCCCATCTATGCATTAATGGAATTTCCCTGATGACTGGAGCCAGTTTGGCGGTTCGACAAGATGAGTCAAGATAGGAATAGATCGTGACCTTGAAACCGTGAGCTAGTAAATGAGGTCATTGACACTGGCAACCCTCCGCTGGCATAGTGTTTTCCCGATTACGTCATCGGACTGTCGCAACCTAGATGAATCATATCTGGCGCAAGCTTGGCAGTCCGACAAAACAAGTAGAGACAGGAATATATCACGACCTTTAATTATGTCACAACACTCCAACCAGCAATGGGTTTTCCCGGTGTTGTCATTGCAATGTCATAACCCCCACACTCCCTATGTGGTAATGGGTTTCTTACGGTGATTTCGCAAATAAAGAGCACTGACACAGCTATAATTATTCACAATCAGGGGCCTAGAAAACCATACGATGTTTTATAATCCTCAGTTAGTGGCCGCCATCTCCCACATGAGAAGTCTACTAAAATTGGTGGAATGGTATCGTCCGTCGACATGCGTGGATGTAGGTATCCATCATGGACCAGGGGAGAAGGTAGTAATGTTCCAGAATTTACGTTGAGTGAAGGGGAGTAGAAAATCACCCCAGTTCTCCCAGAGTGAGTTTCAAGCCCACGACCTCCCCCACCATAACTATATAAGTGACACATACAATTTCTGGCAAAGCGTACAGTAGAGATGATTAGAAAATGTTACGGAGAAAGAAATACCTACAGTTACCACCACTGTGGGCATGATTTCAACCTCTCCTGCCAAAATTAAATGAGCCTGACATTTAGACGGTGTGCACACCGGCTTTTAACCTCGATATCTTTAGAACAGATGATATCTGTTATAACGGTACTACTTCCTGAACCCCGCACTTTTCGAAGGGGCTTTGGTGATTGACCAGATTTTTATAGACTGGGTAGAAGTATACCCGCATTTGCTTGGAGTGAGTAAATCATGTCCATCACTTTGTCATTTACCATCTAGTGACGTCTTAGACCATGCGACTATGGATGCAAGTATACACATTTAGATGGTGCACTCACACCGGGATTTGAACCTCGATAGATATAGCACAGCTAATGTCTGTTAGAACGGTTGTATTTCATGCACACCCACAATTTTGCTGGTAGACAAGATTTTTCTAGAGAAGGTAGAATGTGTACCCGCATTTGCTTCAAACGTCGATCACTCTGCCATTGGCCGTATAATAGCGCCTTAGATCATGTGATCATCGATGCATGTGTACAATAATTATTATAAACCACATTGTGACGGTAGATTGCCACCCAAGGACCTAATATTTTATTTTTTGCCGCTGATGGGGATTAGATATGACCTGATAAATTTATGGTTTTTTTCAAAATGTTTCATTATCTACCTTTACGCAAATGAGGGCACACTTACCTTTTAAATGATTCATAACTAGCAATCCCTGATGGCGTTGCCCGTGAACCACTCTGGTATTGTGTTAAAAATATCCTAACTAAAAATTGGGCTTTGAGGTGCATTTGGACCACCTTCCATACATCTATGTTAAAAATTTCAGATCTCTGCGTGCCGTAGATTTGGCTGGGCTTCGCACACAAAAAACAAATAAACAAACACACAAAGAAAAACACTTTCTTATATTATTATAGATTCCTGTTCAATTAATAAAAACATTGGGTTAGCCCAGACGGGTGGTCCGGTAGGCAAGAGAGAAAACATATTTATGCAAGCATAAAGAATAGAATAACAAGATCGAAAATCACAATATGAAGATTTATTCCTACTGCACTCCTACGAGATTAGAACCGAATCCTAGAGATGAACATGACATGTGAGCACTGGCTTACCGAATTACAGTCACATTTTCATAGGAACAACTAGAAAAGCTACTAGATCTAATTTCACGTATTCATACGTCAAAAAAAGTTATCTAAAGACACTTATTTTTATATACTATTAATACATATAAAATATCACCGATACTGTAGTATTACTCGTATTTTATAAATGTTGAATGAAAATTTTGTATTTTGTAAAAGTCCTTTTGTATAAAAATTGGAATCTACATATAAATTGATCTTTTCCACAAAGTTTATTACTACCAGATCGGGCTTTACTACACTAATTACCTCCTTAGGGGGAGCCTAACAGCTTGTATTCTATGGTGTTAATGTACTTATTTAACTATGATAGGCTGACATCATAACCAAAATAGTCAATAGAAAACCTTCCAAGTGCCGGCATGGGTTCAAACTAGAGTCCCTTAATGACCGCGGTTATCGACCTAAATTAAAACCGCCCTCACGTGAAATAACCATGGAGGTTGTATGGTGACAGGTGGGAGAGGGTCGATCATTGGAGAAATCCTTTGTATCCCCACTGTGGCACCAAACTAGCGACCCACCCTCCTAAGCCACGGCCGTGCAGTTTGCTATTTTTAACTCTTTTTAGCACCGCATCTACTGACCGTTCAGGTTATAATACGCTTAAGTAATTTTCACGTTAATGGACTAGGAATTGGAAAGTTTGCTCCTACATTTACGAGTGGAGGTAGAGCAGAAAACCATATAGAAATAATTCAGTACACCTGACCGAGATTCGAACCTCAATCTCCCCATCATTGGCAATATAATCTAGGTCTTGAGTAGTGCGTTAGACAACGAGGCCACTGAAGCGGGTATTTAACACTATTCCCCCTTTTTGAGAGTTAGAAATCTTTACGAGGCTGGTTCTTCTTTATGTATTCTTCAACCAAACCAAATATTACAACGGATTGAAAGAAGAAGCAGATCCGCGAGTCCATCTGGATTATGAATCGGGAAGGTTGAATACACATTTACATGGCGGGGGAATAGGTAAATGTTCCAGCGTTGATGTGGAGGGAGAGTGGGAAACAATTTAGTGAGAACTACAAACAGTACACCTTGGCAGGTATTCAAATCCCCCAACTTCACCCAACACAGATTTGAACCCTGATATCTTTCGCCGGGACCTTCATGCCCTCTAGTTGTCAAACCCGAGAAAAGAATATGACGTTTCAAACTGGGCGAACCCGTTTGGTCCCTAGCCCAGTTTTTGATCTTGTTATTCTTTATTCTTGCATATTTAAGTTTTCTCTCTTGCGTGCCAGTCCACCCATATGGGCTTTCTGCATATTTATATTAATTGAACAGGAATTTATAATAATAAAAGGAAGTGTTTTTCTGTGTAATTGTTTGTGTGAGATGCTCGGCCAAATCTACGGCACGCAGAGATATGAAATTTTTAACATACGTGTACGGGAGGGGGTCCGAATGTAGCTCGTTGCTGAATTTTTAATTAAGA
This sequence comes from Timema californicum, assembly GCA_902141385.1. Classification (NCBI taxonomy): domain Eukaryota; kingdom Metazoa; phylum Arthropoda; class Insecta; order Phasmatodea; family Timematidae; genus Timema; species Timema californicum. The sequence continues at coordinate 17,816 of CABFOW010001868.1, forward strand.
TATTTTTAATACAATACCACAGTGATTCACGGGCAATTCCATGTAGAATTGCTAGTTATGAATCATTTAAATGGTAAGTGTGCCCTCATTTGGGTGAAGATATATAATAAAACCATTTAGACAAAAAAACATCAATTTATCCAACCAAATTTGATCCCCATCACTGGTTGAAAATAAAAGATTAAGTCCTTGAGTGGAAATATACCTTCACAATGCGATTTATAATAATTTTTGTATACATGCATCGATGGTTGCATGGTCTAAGTGGTCAATAGGCGGCTGATGATGGAGTGATAGACGTTTGAAGCAAAAGCGGGTACAGTTTTAACTTGTCAAGAAAATCTTGTCGACCATCAAAATGGTGGGGGTGCAGGTTGTACGACCGTTCTAATAGATATTAGCTATGCTATAGATATCGAGGTTTGAATCGCAGTGTGCATGCCATTTAAATGTAAATACTTGCAATGATGGTCGCATGGTCTAAGCCATTACTAGCCTGCAGATGACCGAATAATCGACGTTTGATTTCTCACTCCAAGCAAATGTGGGTACACATTCTACCCTGTCTATAAAAATCTGGTCAACCAGCAAAGCCCCTTAGAAAATTGTGGAGGTTCAGGAAGTACGACCATTATAACAAACACCAGCTGTGCTAAGGATATCGAGGTTGGAATCCAGGTGTGCACAATTTATAAATGTCAGGTTCATTTAATTTTGGTGGGAGAGGTTGAAATCGAAACCGCTGCGGTTCAAATGTATCTATTTCTTCCTCCAGAACATTTTCCTAATCATCCCTACTTCACGTTTTGCCAGAAAGTGTACATTTCACTTATAGATTATGGCGGGTGAGGTCGTGGGTTCGAACATCGCTTGGGTGAACTGGTGTGGTTTTCTACTCTCCCATACTGAACGTAAACTCTGGAACATTACTACCTTCCACTCCGATCCATGACGGACACCTACATTCACGCATGATGACGGACAATACCAAACTACCAACTTTAGTTGACTTTTGTGGTGGGGGATAGCAGACCCTAACTGAGGATTATAAATCAACTTAAGGCTTCTGAGACTCGTGAATGTGCATAATCAGAGCTGGGTCAATGCTCCTTAGTTGAGAAATCACCGGGAAAATCCCATTACCACATAGAGGAGTGGGGAGCTTGCGACATTTCAATGATGACACCGGGAAAACCCAATGCCAGAGTAGGGTTGGCAGGATCAATGACCTCATTGACTAGCTCACGCTTTCAAGGTCATGATCTTTTCCTGTATCGACTCGTCTTGTTGAGCCACCAAACTGGCACCATACATCAGGGAAAACCCATTGCCAGATATATGGGGAGAGTTGCGACATCATTCAAGGTCAAGTTGAATTTCTGTCTTGTCTTACTGCCAAACTGGTGCCAATTATCGGGAAAAACCCATTGCCACGTAGAAGGGGAGAGTTGCGACATTAATCAAAGTCGTGAACTATTCCTGTCTTGTCGAGCCGCCAAACTTGCGCCAGGTGTCAAGGAAATCTTACTGCCATATAGAAAGGGAGTGTTGTGACATTATTCAAGGTCACGATCTATTCCTGTCTTGTATAGCCACCAAAATAGTGCAAATAATCAGGGAAAACCTATTTCCCCATATAAAACCAGAAATAAACCTTTCCGACATTGTAAGAGGACAACAGGTCTTTAACCTCATGTCATCTTGTAAATAACCAGTGGGGAAATTAAGGTCAGACGGAAATATACTGTCACCAGGTATGAGTCACCAGGGGAAACCCAGGGGGGTGTTGCCACATTGAACGCAATGATTATTTCACACAACTCAGGGTCAAAGGCCACACTATCTACTGCAATGATATATCTTTATAATCTTGGACTCAATAGTCAATATTTAACTTTTTATTGGTCTAAATTTATTAATGAGTAATTTAATAAAAATGATATAACAATAAGATGGGCAAGCCCTAAGAAAATATAGAAAGTTTTAACCAATGTCGAAATTTCAATACAATTTATTGAATCTTGTGTACCCAATATCGATTTTTCCTTTCTTTTTGGTCCAAACATATTAATGATGATTTGAATTCCTAAAAAGTAAAATCATAAAATCTAAATCCTGGAATAAAAGATGTTTAAGTCAAATTCAATGCAATTTTTCTCAGGTTTGCTAGTGTATATTATTTCATTTCACATATAATACGAGTATTGAATAAATTTTTATAATTTTAAATAATAGATCGAGAAAGTCCGTGTGGAGTTCCATACCATTTATTTTCAGATATGGTATTGTCATTCATAACTTTACACATATAACAAATAACACCACACCACTTTTAATTTGGCCACACTTTAAAATCCTAATCCCTGATATTCCATAAACGACAAATTTAAATTATGGCAGTATAATCACGTAATCTTGACTCAAAATGAGGGAGATTGCAGAGTTACGACGGAAATTTGACAGTGACTGAGTAGACTACCAAGTGGTTTTTAGTTTTGATGTTGGCTGATTCATTAAGATGAGTGGATGAGTATTACAAATCGTGTCATGAAAGGGTGTCCGGCAAAGGTGTTGCGTTTTGTGAACCTTTGTTTTTAGATTATCGTTATGAGAAAGGTTTAAAATCGGACAAGGCCCTTAGCGTTTTACCATTTCAGGAATCGATAGAAACTTATTACATGTATTCTTATAGTAAAATGAGATTTAAAACATAAATTTCGTAATCATAGCAAGTTACAAAAAATATATATAAAGACACTTCTGTCTTGGACTTGTTTTTACGCCCGTAAATGTCTTCATAAAACTATTGCACTTAACAGGTACAGTTCAAATATTGAGCGTTAAAGTCAAGACTCACATCTTCAATTTATTCTAACATACTTTTTCCGCCGTATCTTTATACCAGACTCACCGTGATGAAGGGTGTCAAGGAGGGAAAAATCCAGGGGGTCCCATCTCGGCTTCGAGACTTTTTCTTCTCATTTTGGATGAAAATATAAATGCTTTAGCGAAATGGAAGAGAAGTATAATATAAAACAAAATTTAAATTAAGTACACTAATTACTACTATTTAAACTTGAGTAGACCAGCCATAAACAAGATTAAAGTTTATACCGCTATGGCTATTGAAGTTTTGGTAACCTAACGGGAGAAGTTAGGTACCTCAAAGTGATACACAAGACAAACATTTTTAAATCCAACTCTGAAGCTCAACAATATAAAAGGGTTCAATATTGCAAATTTATTTTCAAATGTATGCGTTGCTTTGCGCACATTCTGCACACTCCCAAATTCTGTTGCTCAAGCGGAACGATATTTTAGTGTACTAAGCAGAATAACTGCTTGAGTTCAACAATGAATCAACTGATCTGGGAACACTATTCATTGAATCAAGACTTGCACTGACATTGAATTTTGACTCCGTCATTCAAATGTAAGCTGATAAAAAGGGTTGAAAGGCGAATTATAAATGACTCAGTATTACTCAAAGTTGCTAAGTCTTGACTAAATTGTTATATTTTAAAAAAATAGCCTAATAGATAAGATATATATATATATATATATATATATAGAGGATTCAAAAGTTAAGCCTTATATCCAAAGTTCTTTCTCTGGTTTCTCATCCCAACCTGACGGTATACTCAGCGGCGGCGAGCATCTCCCTAGCCACCACCCAGGGAGGCACCCTAACGGTGTTGGTACTCCATCTACACCTAAGCACAAACCACTTCTATTCTTGTCTTTCCCCTACTTTTACATACCCTGAAATTGTTTCTTCTAACCTACCCATCCTATCACCCTCTCTTTCCTATCCTATACTATTCTAGTATTATCATATTCTTAGAGCTAACTAATCTAAACCAATTTATACACCCAGGGAACATCCTATGCCCCGATGGTACAATAGGGTTGCTGAACAGCCACCTATCTCCATCTTGATGCATAGGGCTCTTACAAGACCTGATTCTACTCTTCTTGTTTCCAAGAAGAGAGATCTGCAGACACAGGATCCCCCCCTGCGTCCTATTTCTTTCCCCATGCTCGAATGGAATACCGGGCTACCTCAATAATTCTCCGGATCCATCAGCCGAACTGGTATACCAGTCCTACAAAGCTATGTGTTTGCCACTTCTTGGCATCTCTCCTTGTTCCCCATGAAAGGTTATAAACAGTATTTCCGCAAAAGCAACCTTCTCCTTCCACTGTTCGCCCCACGCTGAGACCTCACCCGAATCCGTCTCAGTCCCACTTCCCATGTTCTGTCCTCCCCCTTGCATTGTTCTCGTCATCATCTCCGTCTTCGTCACTGTCGCTAGTCTCTCCCCCTCTTCCGTTTCTGGCACTCTGCCTGTTTAGTTTTTGTCCCAGTCTTCGTTTCTCTCGCAGTTCCCTTAACTATTCGGTCTTAGCCCTTTCTGAAGATTCCGTTACTAGCTTGTCTAGGAACCTCCAATGGGTTGGATCTCTCAGGATACCCTCCACCAGTCTCCCCTGCACTTCCTGCTAGTTCGGTCTTCTTATCTCAAGCGTACGGGAACATTCCAACACAACGTGTTCTGGGGTCCCCCCCTCACCACATTCACACAGATTCGATTTGACCAATCCCATCTTCCTTAAGAATACTGGGTATGGTCGATTCCCCGTGATGTAAAGGACCAGACCCGGAGATGGTTATAGATGTATATTATCAATCCTTTCAACCACATTCTGAAAGAGATGACAAGTTCTTCTACCAGTTTCACTGATTTCTCAGCCTACTCTACCATTCCCTCAACATAGCATTCTCTGCGTCTTCAGATGTTTCCCCTTTAGGTGAGGTGAATATCCTAACTTTCTCCCAGTTATTCTTCCTTTTCCAGTCCTAAATTGCTTTCTTCTTAACCAGAAGGTTCAATGGCCACTCATCTAGGGAAAACCACAGTGAATCTTTCGCCACTGTCTGGTAGGTGCCCGCAAGTCCCAGGAGGACGTTCCTCTGTATAGTATGGACCCCTATAGCTGGTACGAAGTTGTTTAGTTTGTGGGCCCAGACGCACGCTCTATAACCAGCAATATAAAGAAGGATCGCGAGATGATATGTCTTTATTATCCACATAGACAAGTGGAACCTCCTATGTCGAATGCTTATAATCTTACGCATTACCCGCTGTGCTCTCCCCATCACTTCCTATATATGTGCCGTGAAGTTTTTATTCTCATTGAGACTGACTTCCAGGTATCCGACCATTTGTTTCCTTCTCAAGTTCTTACCCTCAACCTTTATTTCAGGATTCTGCACCAATCTCCCGCTAAATAGCATAAATGTAATCATCTCAGGTGCCATATTTAGTTTGACATATTTACCCCAATTTCCCAGCCCACCTAGCACCCAATTACATCTTTCCTCCAGGCTATTCTTTAAGTTATCTTGTACCACTATTAGGGGTCGTCCGCGAAGGCGACTATTTCATGCGTTTCAGGGATCTCCTCCAGCATCTGCAATCCCAGATCAAGTCCCACATCCCAGAATATCAGCCCACAGACTGATTCCTGGGAGCGTCCCTTAGTCAGTCATTTCTTCACGCTGGTGCTTGAACACCTCAGGGTGGCATACCTATTCCGGTAGTAGTCTTTCAAGGCTCTGTACAATTGCCCTAGACACTGCAGTTATCTTAACCGGTCAAACAACGCTGGCCACCATAGGCTGTCAAACGCACCTGAGATGTCTGCGAATATCCCAACCATGTATCGGTCAGATGCTGAGTCAATCAATTCCATCGCTTTACAAATGGCATCGTCTGTGTATTTACCACTTTGAAAGCCATAATGCTGTTGATGCATGCCCACTACTGTCCTGTGCCTTGGTAATCTTTCACACTGTGTTTTTACCGTAGTTTCCCACTCGTGTTTAGAAGGAAGATGAGTTTATATGGCTTTGGAAGAAGAGGATTCTTGTCCTCCATCTTGGTTAGCACGAATGGGTCCCTGCACCTGTGATACCTCCTTCGAGTTCTCCTTGACCTTGTACGAAGTCCCTGCAGTCTGTCGTTCCATGGTCTATTCCCGACCCTGGTATCTCCTTTAGTCTCTGGAATGGATTTCTTCATCGCATCCTGCAGGGCTGACGTCAACTTCTTGGCTTTTATGTTGACATGTCACCATTCTCTTCTTGGTTGGGCAGTACCAGTACACTCCTCAACTTTTCTCAATCAGCTCTTCTCATTTTCATTACCTCATTTCCGTCCGCCACCCTCCCCATGGCAAGATCAAACACGATCAGATTGTGGTCGCTAATCGTCGCATTATCGATTACCCTCCATCCTTCAACCTTGGTTACACACCCAGCATTGCATAGTAAGACATCGATTTTGTTGACACCCCAGCCCTTCCATTATACGTAGTGGTCGCTAATCGTCGCATTATCGATTACCATCCATCCTTCAACCTTGGTTACACACCCAGCATTGCATAGTAAGACATCGATATTTGTTGACGCCCCAGCCCTTCCCTTATACGTGAGGGGATTTTCCGGCTGGTTTACAACTTCCAGTCCATGCCCATTGATGAATTCTTCAAGGACTCACCCTCTCCTGCGTAGTATTCGTGCATAATTTCTTCTCTCCCCTCCCATCGCCACCCAACCATGCCATATAGGAAACTTGGCATTGGCTCCGGTAATAATTATGAGTGGTTCACCAGCGTGCATCCTACACAGTACTTCCATCTGGTCACAAGTAGTACATTTCAATCGGATGCCTAAACTGAAAGTACAGATTCGCCATTACAACCCTGCTGGCAACAGTTCCCAGATCCACACACGTTACCCATTGGTTACTTAGTTGTGTTATTTTAGTCACGGTGATGTCCCTGTTGAAAAAAAAAACCAATGACACTCATTGGCATTTCTCCGATTGTGACTATTATAATAACCACCGGCATGTGTAGAACTTTTCCTCTTGATGTGTAGGGCGCTTGTACACATACGACATCAAGCTTCATTTCCTCCACCATATTACGAATTTCATGCAGCATGGTCACACTCCTCATCGCATTTATCTGGCCTATTTTAAATATACGCCTAACCATAATGGATTATGTGTGAGTGCGTAGCACACCGGCGATGCCACACTCGGATTAAAGGTTTTGCGAGCGTGGGCTGCTACAAACTGCTGGTACGTCCTCTCCAAACTTGACTCTTCTTCGCCTCTCTTGAACACCTGTTCCATGAGAGCTAACAATCTGGCTACCTCATTTGGCAGATTTATTGATTTTAGTTGAACTCTGTCCAATGATTCAGGAGTATGGAACATGATGGGGATTTAAAAAAAATTATGAGTTGTTGAAAATCAAAATTGAAACCCAGGAGTTAGAAAACATAGAGCAGTTCAAGTAAACTTGGAACTCTGCTGACAAAAGATGCCTATCACCCCAAGAATTCTAGGTCAAGGATCGCCATGGCCAAAAAAAGCTTTTAACAAGAAGATTTTACTGCAAACCAGCAAGTTTAATTTGAAACTGAGGAAAAAACTGGTGAGATGCTGCATTTGGAGCAACACACTGTATGAAACATAAATTACTCTTAGGAAGATGTAAAGAAATATTTGGAGAACTTTGAATGTGGTGTTGTAAAATACTTCAGAAAATCATGTGGATGGACAGGGTGACAAATGAAAACGTCCTAAAAATGGTGGCTGAGAAGAGAACTATTTTTTATGTAATTATTCGGTGCAGATAAAGCTGGATGGGACACATCCATGGGAAAAACTCTTCTTTGAACAACGTCATATAAGTCAAGGTTGAGGAAAAGAGGAGCTTAGGAAGAAGGAGTATTAAATTTGTATCACCACGGATTCTTTCCATATAAAATAATGCTGTGATGATAGTTAGGTTGTCTATAGCTCCGTGGTCGAGCGCCTATCATTACTGTACGGAATATATACCGTTTAGCCAGCTGTTAATTACTCCGTGGTCGAGTACTAATTAAATCGGTATATTTAATTATATTAAAGAATGAGAACTTTTGATGGCTGTTTATTCATACATGGTTTATTTAAATTGCATCTGTTAAATACTTATACATACTCCAATTAAATAATTTATATCAATGCAAACTTGTGATAATAACGTAGATTATTGTATTCTGTGTTAGTCCCTGACTGCGTTGCTTGTGTGTGTGTGTATACCTGTATTTGTGCTAGACCTTGTGTGACTTGTGCGTGAGTGCGCGGCTTGTGTGTGGATCTTGTGTGACGTGTGTGTGTTCGGATGCCTTAAACATAAGCACAAGCAGCTTATATATGACATACCCTTGCCTCTTACTACCCTTGTCAAAAGTGTATAAACTAACTAATAGAAAGAATCCTGGCGACAGGTGTTTTGAAGCCTAGCTTCTTATTAGTATAGGGAATTGGCGTCTTTTGCCAAATACTGCGGAGTTGTTCTTTTAACAGGAAATATTATATAAAAAATAAATTTTTGTGGGGTAATCCTTTTCTCATTATTTCTGAAAAGCGTGTGTTTCTTCATGGATGAATCCTAAAAGGATACTCTACATATGTTACTTTAAAGAAAAATTACCTTCATCCATGACTTTTTACATAATTTAGAGTAATCCAAACCAATATCATTACAAATTTTCTATCACCTTAAGGATAGAAGAAAATTTTGAGAGCTGAAGGGGGAGGCAGAGGACAGGACGCATTGACCATTTGAGTTCAATGACAAAAGAAATGGACATGTCGTGAGAAAGAATACTAATAAAAATAATAATATTGCAATTCTTTATTAATACGTTATAAAATAAGATGTTTTTAACAACCTTGTAGGCAGTAACGGGGTATTGCAAGCTAGTACTAATAGCCAGGTATTCAGGTATATTGTGAAAGTCACCATCGGTAACACAATATTTTCTAAAAGTTGTTAAGGGGGGTGGTTTTCTTCCCTTGTCTTGGAAAGCTAACAGTCCAGGGGACAGTTAAGATACTTCGTCCATGTTGGATTTTGAGGACCCATGGGAGTGTTCCTAATATTAAAAAAAAATAAGTGGCCTCATTTAGAAGACTCTTTACTCTTGTCTCACTGGGCTTGTGCCAAGGACGCTCCCGAGTTAACTATTTGGGAGTCATTTTTTGTGGATATTTGATCAAAACCTCACGTTAGTCCCTCGAGTAACGTCCACAGATCCAATTAGTAGAATATAAAATCAGGCATGATAATCAATATTAATTAGTTTACATCATGGCTAAAGCACTTGATTATGTTAATTTATCTAAAATCTGTTGATGGCCACTATTACACTAACCAAGACACGTGACGTGTATCAAGTGAAATACTAGAAGCCAACCAATATAATAAATAGTATTTTAAATAGACCCCTATATGATCTCATTAATTAATTTAACATACTAGCTAAAGAATTGGTGCAAGTGAATAGTAAATAAGAATTTAAATAAATTAAGATTTATAATTTTAACTAACAATCTCGCCACTATATGATCACAACAAACTAATGAAGCTATAGATTGAAAAAATAGACATTCATCTCGTGTCAACCTCATTTCATTTGCGAAGCCATTACGATCATCTACAAGCTGGCCACGAAAGCGAGTGTGTTACCAGATATCCGTTTATGCGCGTAGCAATAATAATAAAAATAATAAGAATGAAGTAGGGACGGTGGAAGAAGAAAGAAGAAGAACAATAGTAGAACCACCGGAAAGGATTTGTTAAATAACATCAACTAAGATAAATAAAAGTAAACACCATGGTGGAATGGCCATGTATCAAAAGCCGTAAAAAGTAAATACAAGGCATGGAGATAGTGGCTTAAAAATAAACAGACGATTAGGAGGGAATGAAAACGTTGAATAAAGCAGCATCAAAAATGATCAAATGTATAAAGAATCAATGTTGAGAAGAATTCTCGCAGAAACTAAAATGGAACCATTAAGGAAGCAAGAAAATACTTGATGGGCAGTTTAAATCAAAACAAAACCCATAGAGATGCCGAGTAAAGTAATAGATACATTGAAAAAGTTCAGCGGAGAAAAGTGGAGGAATTAAGAACACGAAATCAATAATTTAAAGAATTGTTAGAAGGAAAAAAAATAGCAGATTATTAAATTAGATAAACAGTAACTATAGAAGGGGATGCCAAAGAATTTGACATGAGAGACTTGGAGATTGCAGTGAGAGCGCTATTTAATAAGAAATCACCAGAAATGGATGAATCGACTGTTGAGATGATAAAAGCAGCTGGAGCAATGGAAATGCAGTGGATGGGTTAAGTGATGCGAACGATATGGAAGTAAAAGTATATACCAGGTGATTGGAGAAAAGGAGTTATTGTGCCTATTCATAAAAAAGTAGCCAGTCAAAATGTGGAAAAACAGGGCATTATATTACTGTGAATCTCCTTAAAAGTATATGAAAAACTACTTCTCTTAAGAGTTAAACGAAGAATAAAGGAAATAGAAAGAGAAAGAGAAGAACAATACGGATTTCAGCAAGGAATATCAACTGTTGATGCAATCTAGGTGGTGAGACAGTTCATTGAGAAAAGATAAGAATATGGTCAAGATACCATGATAGCATTCATTGAAAAAAAACTAATAAAAGATATTATATGGTTGAACTTAATCAAAATGTAAGTGGTAGAAGGAATCGTAGAACAAATTAGAAGCATATATGATAAGGGTGAAAATTGTTTAAGAATAGAAGATAAATACTTTATTTTGTTTCAAACTGAAATATGAGTGAGACAGGGAAACGTTTCAATGCCGAGGTTTTTTTCTTACATTATAATGGGCGAAATAATTTCTGAAGTGCAGGATCACAGAAATCTGGGCGAATTGATGGTGATGGTTTATGGATACGATGTCATGAGATGAGAGGAAACTGAAGAGGACATGGAGAGAAAACTAGTCAGATGGTCAAGAGTGGTGGAGAGATATTGATAGGACATGCAGGTTGAAGAGAGAAAGACAATTAAGGTGGCTAGTAACACAAACACAACAAAGGAAGTGAAAATTAATTTTTAAAAACAAGAATAGTGGAATATTTTGGTTATCTATAAAGTAAGATTACCACAACCAGTAAGATTCAGGACTAAATAAGATAAAGGATATGGAAGAATAGACAATTCTATCACATGGTTAGGGATATAATTCGCCGGAAGATCATTTGAAAATAGGCCAAAACTTTGGTTTATAAGATGTATTATCAACCGATGGTTCTGAACAAATGGTTCTGAAACCTGGACATGGATGACGAGAGATTTAATTAGATTGCAGGCTGCAGAGAGGTTTCTGAGATGTATTGCAAATGTTACAAAAGAGAGATGGAATAGGCATTTAAAAAAATTATGATAGCCTAAAGGTTATACCACTAGAAGATACACTGAAGATGAAAAGGTTGCAGTGATTTGGGCATGTGGCTGATGAGAATGGAAGAGAACAGAATGCCAAGAAAGCTCTATAGAGTACGATTAAGGGTAGTAGACCTATTAGAACACCACGGACGAGATCGCTAAACCAAGCGCAATGCATGAAGGTTAAATATGTGGACGGGAGACACGTGGCAAAGGGAGAAGCTTTGAGAGTTCGACAGGAATAGAAGATGTACCAGATGACCAGAAGAGGGGGAAACGTCCGGTGGTGATGATGATGATTCTATTAGCAATCAAAAGTGTTAGAAAGGCTTCTTATAAATCTTCACAAAGCATTGCTATCCATTTGGCTTTTTCGTAACATATTTAAAAAACAAAGATTATTAATAAAACTGTTTTGATTTGATTTCATTGTTGTGTCAACAAGATATATTATAGTAAATAAAATAATAAAATAATAAATTAGAAAGTATTAGATTCACATGTATCTTTATATACCTGTCTGCCAAAATTAATACAAAATAATTAACCAAGAGAAAGAGATATATTAAATATTAGTTTCGAAATAAAACGTGTATATATTTTGTAAACAAATGTACAACAACATCTTGAAGCTCATATGGTTTGGCGAATGAATACATGAGAGTAGATCTGGTAGTTTTTCCTAGTTGTCAAACACCTACACTCCTACCGTACTGAAGTAGGATCAATATTAAACTTATTCTAATGGGATGAAATGAGCTCAAACTATCCTTCCTACCGTTACTGACGTTTCATGATACGCTAAACCCTAAAAAGTTTTTTTCACAATGTCGGATCCTGTCTGCCCGATTTTGTATCTATTTCTCAGCCTAGAGCCAAAATATTATACTGATCAGTCAAAGACTTGGTATCTAGTATTTTAATAGGGTTATTCAAAGGGAATTTTGAAATTAGCTAACCAACCCTTAAATTAAGGGTAGTTTATGTAAGGGTGAAAAGAGAAAGACATCAGATATTTTCTTAAAACCTGCTCTGACGATTTTGATCACAGTTCTCATGGATAAATTGTTAAATATTACACACAAAATGGTAAGTATCATTTCTGTAGGAAATTTATTTCTTCTTATTTTATTATAAATCATGTTATAACCATATTTTTTGATATCTCCTCATTATATGAGATAATAAATAGCTTATTAGTCAAAGTTTTAGGAGCATTATACTAAAAAAAATTCAGTATATTTTTTATTAAACCAACAGAAATCAAGCTATAATAAATATGTATTATTATTGAGGGTCTGGGGAATGGGGAGTTTTTAGATGAGTTTTGATGAATAATGATGCTACATTTTTCCTCTATATGTTTTGAAAAAGTTTATTTAATTCCATGGTGCTCCTTGGTAGTATATGAATCTCTTTATATCCACTACATTTCTGCAACAATGTCATTAGATAGTACGGTGCATGATATCAACTTGATCTTTGAACCTGTAATCTATTTTCAAGGGGTATATTGGGTCTAGTTTTTCCCGATTACATCGTTTGTACCAGTGCAATACTGACACTTTTTGAGTCATTTACATTTAGTACGATGATATAAATCAACTTTATCTAATGCTGTGACCTACTTTCAAATCGCCTGGATGTTATTATTTATGCATCATGTGTTTAGCCCGAGGATTTAATCGTGTTTATCGGGTTTTTCTTCCCATTTTAGGTCTTGGTAAATTTAACAGGTTCCTCTCGTGTTGAAATCATTTTTGAGACTGATAACTGTTTGTAGGTTACATGTTCAAATCACGAGGAGTACAGAGTTAAGTTAAGGAGGTATGTATCAACCAAAAGGGGGAAAAAATTGATCAAAAGGGTAAGTGTCGACAAAAACAGGAAAATATGGCGAAAAAGGGGTGCGTGTTCAGTTTAAACAGGGGTACGTATTGACCAAAAGTGTAACAGAACTGAGCAAAAGGGGTTTGTATCAACTGAAAGGAGTAGCAAACAGGAGAAAAAGGCGTGCGTGTTCAACTAAACAGGAGTACAAAGGTTGCGTAAAAGAGCTACATATCGACCAAAAAGGAAACAGCAACTAAACAAACTAAGTAAAAGAGGTTCGTGTTTAAGATTACAGAGCTTAGTATAATGGGTACTATTCTCAGACCTGGTGAAGAATGCAATGGCTTCGCTTGCGTTGAGATCTTTCAGGTAACTGAGTGATATATCAGCCTATTATTTCCTCCTTTACCCCTACCCAAAATGTCAAAGCCCTGATGATGTCAAATTCTATTACGCATACCTGACTTCAGTTTAGTGGTACGACACATCGAGACAGGAATAGATCTTTAGTGATGTCACATCATTGAAGTCTCCATAATTTATTTTGGAAATCAGCCCCGGCTCTGGTTTGGGGTTTACTAAATCGTCAATACAGGAATGGACCAAGTGTAATGTCACAACCAAGTTGATACCAAGATTATTTCAGATCTCACCCATAGCGTAAGATTGGTGCCACAAAAGTTTAGACAACACCATATTGATGATGCAATCCTGATAATGTCTTAATATTTTCTGAGACTTAAGACTTAAATTTGGTACCAATTTGACGGTATGACATGTAGAGACAGGACTATTTCACAGGTGATGTTGTAACTATGATGAGATAATAATTTGATGAAATATGATGCATACCCAGCACTGTTTGTACTGCCCAACACGTAGATGCAGAAATAGGCCACAGGTGATAGAGGGCTATGGGTTACAGAACTTGTCTGCGTCTGCCAAATATAGATAAACTACTGTAAAAATTGATGTATCAATATGCTGATATTGAGCCCCTGAATGTGTATGAAATGTATGAGAGCCCTCAACACTGATACCAGTATGGCAGTGAAAATGAAATGAGAAAATAAGAATTGGTTTTGCCTGAATAGAACAGATATGATAGAAATTTATTAAATATTTTTGCACGATGCATATAATTATTCATATGCTTGCCTTACAATGACTCTTAGATGTGTTAGTAAAATGGTTTTAAGTTTACAGTCCAACGTATACTAGTCCAAACCGATAACTTTACGTGTATATTAGGTAGCAATAATCAGATCCAAATTTCGCATGCGTATTTCCACCGTAGGTTTCTCAAAATCACTGTCATACGTAATCTCTGTTAGCAAGTCACACACAACCACATCGAGTGTGTTGATTTAATCGTTGCAATATCTGGCGATGGGTGTCACCCACATATCCTTTTGGCCGATGGTGGCGTCAATGTGGTCCCACACATCCCTCAGATGCACCCAGCTCGGTTAAATATAGGTAACGTGTTCGTGTTTGAGTATGGTATCATGTTTTTCCCTGATGATGACCATACGATCACCGAACATGCGTCTGAGAGAGATTTAATTATTAGTCAGGCTTATATTTTGAAGAGGCTATAAGTTGTTGCAAAATTTTCATTTTACTGCCTTGTTGTCCATTTATTGAAACTCTGTGTGGTTAAACTTATCACGGGCCTCTCCGAATTTTTCTAGCTGGACAAAGGGCGTAAAATTATTAATGACACTCATGCCATCGATAACTGGTTTGAAGTTGACTTATGAATACTAGTTATGAATAATGTTCTCATCAGCTTTGCTTTGCGGGTGCTAATATCTTCGAATACTTGTTGGTTTTCCATGATGTGTAATAGCTTAGATAAATTTCAGCATACTATATAAAATTATGGGTGGCCCTCCAACGGGACACTATGTTATAGCTGCCTGGGGAAAGAAAGGTCACACTTTGATTGGATGCAGACTTTTCAGGGGTGGCATGAGGCTGGCATGTTGACATATACGTCGTAATATCTCAACATCATTGTGTTGTTTGTATGTTTCGTAGGTGAGAATAAAGCCAGGAAAATCTTCATTGGAGTGATCTGAGAGTGTTATGGAAGATACATGAGAAATCAATATACTTAATCGTCTGAGACTATGCCTTGAAGTTGTACAGTGCTATGAGACAACCAGGAAATATTTTTGTATACTAAATTTAATGCGAATTTACACGTGGGGAAACCTCAAAGGTCAAAGTACTCTCCCACATGGTTATTGTCAATGAAAAAGACTACCCAAAGTGTCACAGGCTTGGGCAAATACATGTTAATGACAAGGGCATTAGGGCACGCTAGTTTGGTCGGCAGTTGACTAGAAGGAAATAAATCATCAGAATGTACATAGTGGAAGCGTGGGCTTGTTTTAACCATTTGTTCTAGGGTGTGTGTGTTAATCTTCAATCGCCCAGTCTTGAATTCCCCAAACGATGGTTACCGAACAAAAAATCTATACAGGGCTATGCACCACACAATGTAAGGATTTTCCCATATGAACATCCTCTGTTTTACAGATTAACGATTGTCGAAAGTGAGTAATTGACTCAAACTTTTACTTAACTGCCTTTGGGGTCACACGATCTTAAGGCGTAGTTCTTGCAATATACTAAACTTCCAATGATATGGAGATAAGGGTAAAAATCATGGTCCTGTGTACTGAGGGTGAGTTTCCTAAATGTTTTTCCACTCACCTTCCAAGCAAATGCGTATACACTTCATTTGAATTAAACCTATATCATCCCCAACCCACTAACGTAATTAGTGCATATACATGTAGCTTGAAGAAGTAGTAAAACGCGATGCTTAAAAAAATATTTTTGGCTCATTGACGTGGATGGTTTATGAACACTGTCTAGAACATGAGATGAGGGATTCGAGCAAGTTGTAATATACCTTAACACTATCCCGGAGAGTGTCATGTATCTTGGTGACAAAATATTTGGCTCTGATATTTAGCCACAGAGGAAAGTTTCTCGTAGGTGTAAAGGTGTTTGAACACCCAATGGTGAAGTTATGTAGCACATATAGATTAAAAAGATTCAGTTGATGAGAGCTCTTTGTTATCAATTTAGCTCTGGAAATCCAATTCTATGATTTAAATGACTGATAAATGGGTAGACTGTCACATAATTATATAAACTCCCCAAATCAATCACCACATATCTGTCCTTGTTAATGGTGATGATGTAGGAAAATGCGCTGTACTCGATACAGTTGATTGTTTTGTTGAGAGCTTGGGTGAAGCTCATTTAAATGTTCAGAATTATTTGTGATATCATGTGGCTGGACAGATTTGGTAGAAGGTTGATAACCTTGAGATGAGACTACTTAGGGTATGCTTCTCATGTGATATAACTAAGCGTGTTCATGAAATGTATACCCTTTCCCAGAAAATAGCGTGTGATAGGACATGGTGCAGTTGCCATTAGTAAAATTGTCATTCAAAGGCTTAGACAGCACTTGACCCTCGTCTACATCGAGAAGTGATTCATGTAGAAGGTTTAGAAATGAATGGGTTCTTGGTCAAAGCTCCATTGAGCGAGTTAATCTATATGAATCCCACAATGCATCGTTTATGTAACCGCCCCGTGAATATGTTGTCGAGGAATTTCCCTAGTATGCCTGAAGGAACGTTGAGCCTTTTGATTTCCATTTGGGTAAAGAGATACTTTGCGGGACTGATGTTTGTCATTGGCCAACAGGACAGGTGTTGCGGTGCTAATTTAACACGTAGCACTAGAATAATGTCTTCAACTATGTGGAGTATGTGATTTCAATGGCATCATTAAGAGAAATTACTTCTCTTGAAAGGACCAATTTGACCCTGGGCTATGTACTTTTAAAAGGTATTTATCTTGTACAAACAAGTCACTGTGAAAATACCCCCAAAGCTACACCATATATTTTTGTGTGAAAAGGCTTTGGCACGTCTCCAATTCCTTAATGGGGTTGTTAGTCACTGCATATTTATTATAAGTGTCTGTGTACTTGACGCCAAAGGTCAGGCGCGTTATTTTGGAATACTGTTGTGGTTGAACATTGTATATTTGTTACAACATGTAATATTATTGCTGCAGGGTGGTGATAATGTATTTTGGATTTAAAACGAATACATCTGTGTGAATATTTAGTGGAACCAGTTGTTTACGGGAGCGATTTGATCCGGATTAGTGAAAGCACCACTGTCAGGATTCATTATTTTAGACTTGAGATACATTATAATTTGTGAATGATTATGCCCTGAATTTGCCCTGACTGGTAACGATAGGTTCAATAAATGGGCTAATCGTTCGTGATGGAAGTTACAGCTTATACTGGATCCATTGTCCTCCTTCTAGAATAGTTTTATCGTCAGTATGAAAAATAAATAGACTTCATACTGGGCAAAATCACAGGACTGGGGTAGTAGAAAAGTAATTTCAACTGAAAATATACACCACCTCTTTCCTCTTTTTAGTTGGCTTTTTATATTGGGTAATAATAAAATACACAGACATTTATGGTTCTTTGGAATCCCTGTCTAGCTTTACCCGGCCATCAGTGTGTTAATAGTTTGCCATGACTTCAACTTAAGATTATTTCCCTCTTCACTGGCAAGTTGGTGAAAACCTCTCTGAATGGATGGTGCTGATAGGTGTCGTCATAAAGCACACCAATACTTGTATTAGTTCCTGATTTTCCAATGGTTTTAGCATTGCTTTTAAGTAATGGTACAACGTTAGTAGTCCAGTGGCCCCATGGAAAACAGAGCTCTGATTGGCTGTCTAGATCACGTGATCACGCTTCCTCGCTCTCTAATTGGATTTTGGTTTTCCCCCTCCCCTCCCACCTCCGGGCATGTTGCTATCCCCTCCCCCTCCTGACATATATTCCTGTGTTCCAGTTTCGCGGTGACGTAATCATTGCGTGTTATGTTGCAACACTTCCTCCCTGGGTTTTCTCGATGACTTATACCTGGTACCAGTATATATCCGTCTAACATGAATTTCCCCTCTGCAGTTTTGTATACTGAGAGAGTGCTGTCTTAGACCTGTGGGGTATTTTTTCACTCTCCCACTACGCAAATGCGGGGTCAAGTTTCCCAATTCTTAATCCGTTAGCGTAATTAGTACTTAAGTGATAAACCGAACGGGTAGTAAGACGCGATGCTAGATGTGTCAAGTCCGTGTGATGTATAAATAATATGTTCGTCAGATATCCTTTATTTCCATTTTAGAATCAGGTTATGGAAGGTCAGGGTTTGACGCAGCAGAAAGTTATTTTCGGGGTAAATTTTCATAAATCGTTTTCCACCTCCAACTCTGGACCATTGAGATAAATTCCCTTAGTAAACCTAATTTATTCAGCAATAATTATTTCTTGTTTTAAATATTAGACATGTAGAAAGATGGGAGGTTCTGAGTGTGTGTGTGTTTGTGCATGCGTGTATTGTAAACGGACATCATAGGTTTTAATAAACACTCGGATTAAGCTAAATAAATCCACACCATATTGTACTCTCGGGTTTGGCAGCTACAGGCTATGAAGCACCTGGAAAAAGATATAGAGTACGAATCTGTGTTATGGGATTTGAAAATTTGCCGAGGTGTACTGTTGGTATTTCTCACGAAATGGTTTCCCACTCTACTTACACGTAAAAGCTGGAACATTTCCTTCCTCCCCCCTTCACGCAAATGTGGATTCAACCTTCCCAATTCCTATTCCTGTTGGACTAGTCGTTCTAATTCTTCTATCAATCTGTTATAATATTTGGTTTGGTTGGAGTGTACATAGAGAAGAGTCAACCTCGTAAATATTGTTAACTCTCTAAAAAGAGTGAAGAGTGATAGATACCAGCCTCGGTGACGCAGTTGGTTAACGCGGCAGATTCATGTTGAGCTAGACTACCGTGGACGGCGGGGGGGGGGGAGATAGAGGTTCAAATCTTGGACGGGTGAACTGAGCTTATTTTTCCACTCGCCCTCCCCACGCAGATGTGGGTGCAACCTTTCCTATTACTAGTCCCTTAGCGTAAATTTGATTTTTTTTAATTAACCGGGAGAATTGAATTTAAAATGAAAATCAGAGATTAATTTTTCATGATATTTAAGAATAACTTACTTTTTTATACAAATATAAAATAATTTCGGGTAATTTNTTTTTTATACAAATATCAAATAATTTCGGGTAATTTACAAATAATTTATTTTTGAAAATTTTAATTATGTTAAATATATTAGAACACGTTTGTTTAAAGTTTATATTTACATATTGATTATTGTGATCAACAAAATTATGTATTTGTTTGTTTTTATGAATAAAACATTGAACTTATTAATTGATCACATATTTCAATCAGAAATATTATTATAAAACCATAAAAAAAGCTCTGTCTCTGTAACATAACATTCATTTCATATTATTGGTTACATGCTATAAATAGTTTGGCTAGTTAAAATACTACAAATAGCCAAATAAATTGCATTATTATTGTTATTTAACCGGAGCTCCTCAAGCAGATACACCAAAAATGGAAATATATTGGAAATAATTATATGAATAATATTTAAAACAATGTTTACATGTCTTTATTAGTATCATTTTCTCACATATCACTTGATGAGGGAATAGTGTAGTAAAGCCCGAATCGATAGTAAAAAAACGCTGTTGAAAAACAACTGATTATATGTAGAGTTCATTTTCTATACAAAGAATTTTTTTGAAAAAACAAACCTTTTTCAGCCAACATTTATAAAATAGTACTACAGTATCGGTGATATTTTATAGGTATTAATAGGTTGCTGCAGCTCACTTGTCTTGACGTATGAATGCGTAAAATTAGATCTAGAAGCTTTTCTAGTTGTTCCTATGAAAATGGGACTCTAGTTCGGAGAGACAGTGCTCAGATGTCATGTTCATCTCTATGATTAGGTATGAAACTCGTTGGGGGTGAAGTGGGAATATATCTAGATATTGAAATGTTCAAGCTTGTTTTCTCTCTTGCGGGCCTGGCTGCCCGCCTGTGCTATCCGAATATTTATATTAATAGAACAGGAATCTATAATAATAAAAGAAAGTGTGTGTGTGTGTGTGTGTGTGACGCCCGAGCCCGAAATATTTACACTTATATTTAATTCCCACTAACTCTCTCACCGCGGATAGATGTCCTTCTCCGATGCACCGTATAGAGGCATTTCTTTCTCCGATGCGCCGTCTAGAGGCATTCAACCGTACAGTTTGCCCTGTGACGGGAAGAGGGTTCAAGTCGATACAAGGTTGACAAACGCTAATTACTTTTGTAAATACAAACCATATATTGTTGCGTCAAAATTCCCGGGTTCAAATCCCGTATCCATTTGTCAATGATAGAGTAAGCATAGATAATATCTTTGGCCGTTTTCACATTTCAACCCAGCGCAAATTATGCTACATCACTAATTTTATTATTCTGTTTCTCTCTCTCATTCGGTCGATTCACTGTAGCGTGTGTGTACCGATGCCGGTTTTCTCCCTCATCGTCCATGTCTTATGCCCCTGACGGGTAGTAAGATGCAGATCTAAATACCGATAAACTTAACTACATAGCTATTAGCGGTGGAGGTAGGGTGTATTGAATACATGTGGACCGTGTCGCTCTGCCTTCAAACAACTGCAGGTACATTTTATATATTCTCCAGCCCAGATATTATTTAAGAATTTATGCAGTTATATATTATTTCATCAAAATATAGTGGTGAACATTAAATTCAAGTTACTCAATTCAATATTACCTATGCACAGAACCCTGCTTTTATGGTGAATAAAAAAGCCCAATTTCGTTTTTAAGTTTCCCAAAAGCGGTGAATAAGCGGTGAATTACAAAAATCCTATTTTTGCGACGAAATTATC
>CABFOW010001868.1:38935-86380 GCA_902141385.1 Timema californicum
CATTTGAAATCGGCAGCCACAACGCTTGCAAACACTTTGTTGCGAAGTCACTGAACATACTGTCTGTCTTCAGCCCTAGCAGCACATTCTCAATTCTTAAACTTTCGATGCCATCACTCTCTTCCATCAAAACTTTCAATTTTTATTTTTCAATATCCCAAAATATTAGCGCGAATGCCGAAAATCGCGACTAAATCGTGGACATCATTTAAAATCGCGAATATCGCGCTAAAACTCCGATTTCGCGAACTATCGCGACAATTCTGATTATATATTTGCAATCAGGGTAACCTGAAATGTGAACATCTGAAAGAAAAAATGCCATATCTAACATTCGCGAATTATCGCGAACTCCACAAACGCAGGGCTCTGCCAATGCATTAATGTAAGAGTCATATATTATTCCGACAAAATATAGTTGCATACATTGAAAAAATATTTCTGTTGTTATAACTGGATTGAGGAATAAAACTGTTGTTTTCACTTTATTCGTGTGTATCAATCTACCATCCCAATATATTGTATACCACATCTTTTTTCTCACTTGGAAGGACGACATTAGCTGTGCTAGCCCTGGGGTTGTGGGTACTCCATGGTGCAGAATGAATAAGTCTGGTTTAGCAAATGCTGGTTCACTCCAAATCCTATGCTGATAAAGAGTAGCTATGCTAGGAAAATCAGGTCGACTAGCAAAACCACAATTTTTTCTCACTCTCGCAAATGGGGTGTACATTCATGGGTATACCCCCGGTCGATAGTCACGTGGTTTAAGGCGTCACTATGGTATTTGACGGGGGAGTGACGTTTGAGACCGTGTATCTAAGCTAGGGCCAGAGAAACTCACCAGAGAAACTCGGGGGAAATGGACGGACACACACCTACTTGATTATTAGTTGTTTAATTCAAGTCAATTTGAAACTATCTGGTAAATACTTTTTAAAATGAGTACCGCTGCCACTATTCCTTTATATCAATACTTCAGGATGTAAGTAAAGTTTTCAGTGTGTGCAAATAAATATTTACGCTTTTTACAGGAGAGACAAAACTTTATATTTTACAAAGGTCCCAGTCTTGAATCTCCACTGAAGTGTATGGTTTCCCTCTTCCACCTTACTCCTCCATGTTAAAATCTCAGTTGGGTGAACAAGGGTGTTTTTCTACACTCCCTCCGCGCAAATGTTGGTATAATCTCGTCTGGAGCTCAAGGTTCGACACCGGTTAAAGAGGCCCTTCAACTTCATTATCATTGTTGTCTATCCCAAATAATAATCTTAGAGGCCAAATTTTGTTCATCGAGAAAATAGTTTATGTTTTATTTATTTTAGCCCCCACATCTTCCTTCTGTCTGTTTCAAACCCTCACATGGCATGTCTAGTATTTTCTTGGTCAGAGTTCAATTCTAAGGTGGGTGGACTGAAGGTGGTTTTCCGGACTTTTCATGAAAATGTGGGTACATTTCCTATTAATTCAGATAATCCGCAAGTTTTGCCAGAAAGTGTACGTGTCACTAATATAGTTATGGCAGGGGATGTAATGGGCTCGAATCTGTTTTGGGTGAATTAGGGTGGTTTTCTATTCTTCCTACCTCCACGTAAACGCTGGAACATTTCTACCTTACTCCTCCGGCCCATGACGGATACCTACACCCAGCATGTCGATGGAAGATTCCAAATCACCAATTTTAGTAGTCTTTTGCTGTGGTGGATAGCGGCCCCTAACTGAGGATTCTGAGGCCCCTGATTGTGCATAATTATAGCTGTGTCAATGCTCTAGTTGTGAAAAAACCCATTACAACATTGGAGATTGTGACATTGTGATGACTAGTTGCAACATCACCGAGAAAAAACCCATTGCTGAGGGGAGGGTTTCCAGATTAAATGACTCACCAGTCATCAGGTAATTTACATTGCGACATAATTCAAGGTTACGATATATTCTTGTCCCGAATTGTCTTGTCGAGCCGCCAAGCTGGCGCCAGTCATCAGGAAAATCACATTGTGCCATTTTTCAAGGGCACGATCTATTCTTGTCCCGACTTGTGTTGTCGACCCACGAAGACTGGTGCCAGGGTTGCGAATAGCACGCAATGATTACGACATCGGGAAAAACCAGGTTGCTATGGTCAATGACCTCACGGTTTCATGGTCACGATCTATTCCTGTCTCAACTCATCTTGTTGACCCACCAGACTGGTTCCAGGGTTGCGACATAACACGCAATGATTACGTCATAGGGAAAACCCAGGTTGCCAAGGTCAAAGACCTTATGGTTTTAAGTTCATGATCTATTCCTGTCTCAACTCGTCTTGTCGACCCGCCAAACTGGCACCAGGGTTGCGAAATAACACGTAATGATTACGTCATCGGGAAAACCCAGGTTGCCGAGGTCAATGACCTCACGGTTCCGAGGTCAATGACCTCACGTTTTCAAGGTCACGATATATTCCTAGCCGTATAAATGGCGCCAAGGTATGAGTTATTAGGGTTGCTACATAACATTCATTGATTACGTCATTTGGAAAACCTAGGTTGCCAAGGTCAATGGTCTCACGGTTTCAAGGTCACGATCTATTCCTGTCTTGTTTGACCACCAAACTGGCGCCAGGTATTAGTCATCAGGGAAAAACCATTGTCGGGGAAAGAGATGCTAGGTTCTATGACTTCGTGTACTAGCTCAGTGTTTCAAGGTCACAATATATTCCTGTCTTGTCGGGCCGCCAAATTGGCGCCAGGTATGAGTCAACAGGGAAAACCCAAGGGGGAGTGTTGCGACCGACATAACACGCAATGATTACTTCATACAAATCGAGCAGGCTTGTCTTGGTAGCCGCCAAAATGGCACCAGTCATCAGAGAAAACCCACTGCCGGGGAAGGTTGTGACATAATTCAATGTCACAATCTATTCCTGTCTTGTCCAACAGCCAAAATGGAGCCAGTCATCAGGTAAAACCCATTGCCACATAGAAAACAAAAAAATAAACCTTTGCGACAATGAAGGAGAACAACAGGCCGTTAACCCCATGTCGTCATGGAAATAACCAGAGGGGAGATTCAGGTCAAACGGAAATATACTGGCACCAGGTATAAGTCTTATGGAAAACCCAGGGAGGAAATGTTGCAACATAACACGAAATGATTACGTCACCGTGAAACTGGAACACGGGAGTAGAGGTCAGGAGGAGGGGAGGTGATTCCAATATTCCCGTTGGCGGGTGGAGAGGGGCAGTAGGGGGAAACCAACAGCCAATCAGAGAGCGAGGGGGCGTGGTCACGTGATCTAAATAGCCAATCAAAGAGCTGTTCCCATGGGGCCACCGGGCAACTAACGTTCTTGAATAATCAGATGAAAAACTCACTATTCCATGCCTACTAACTTTTCATAAGTAAACATCCATATTACTATCTTATGATTATTGTAATTTTAACTAGTTCTGTTAAAATATCAAGTATCAGATAGATTGGACACAAGGACACAGAGTGCAATAACGTTGCCAGTCCGTAGAAAGGTATTTCTGGAGTAAGAATTTATAGTCTTATTACTTATAAAGAGATGTATCAACTCGCTTGAACCATTTTAAAGTAGTAAACCAAATTGTTAATGGTTTAAAATTTTCAATATGCCTTTAAACGAATTTTATAGCTCATGTCACACAATGCAAGTAAAAAAAATCACGAAATACTCACATATACAATCGTCAATGCCAGTCAGATTATCATATTCTGCGGATATATGTGGGTGGGTGCGTGACAGTCCCACCTGTTAGTGGAGGCGGCCGCGCCTAATCCAGCTGCCTTAAGAGCTTCGACTGCTATGATAAAATGGGGAGAAACAGAGCCCACCTCGCTGTTCTCCGGGGTTGGCAGAGTACTCTCACATGTTGGGGGCTGGGCCATACATAAACATTATGATATGGAAGCGGGTGAGCTCCAGCAGACGCAGATGTGGCACAGCGCCCACATCAGTTACCCACACCAGCCCCACTGGTTAGCGGGAGTAGGGGCTCTGTTACAAACCAGTGTGGTGTAGCCAAGGCTGTGTTACCTACTAAGCCATTTTTTATTCCGTAGGATTTCCAGAAATCTAAAATGGCTAAGAAATAAATTGTTTGGTTTTAAGGAGAAAAAAACACACCATGGTTGACCCTATCACAGAACGCTACTTGGCCATCGACAAGTCAGCTAGGCAGATACCACTCTTAGTGATACGCCATATTAAGTTGAGAGCGGTGACGTTTATGGCTGATTGACTAGGAGGAAGAGCGGCGTGTATATCAAAGTTATGTCTATCGAATTTGATATAAAAATAAAGTATTTATATTCCTCCATGCTTCAAGGGCGTCCTAATAGCTCGTGATTATATGTTCTGTCTTCAAGTAAGATCTATGATTACATAATCTAATAATTGAATGAGCTATTTATAGCCCATAATCGAACGACTCTACACCACATTGGCTATTAATGTATTTTTCCTCTATTAGCTGTTAATATACGTTTATAAAACTGGTTAGACTTACAGTTCACTTGGTAGTAATATTTCACCTGCCGCCAGATGGGAAAGATTTTTTTTAAATTAACGAGAGGTGTCTTAGGATACAGAGAAAAGTCATTGAAATATGTTTTACGTCCAAAAGAATATGAAAGATATTAACGGTATACAGCTTTGTATCACTACCCAAAATTATAAACGCACATATTTGTTCCCACACGTTGAAAAAATGTTGTACCTTCTTGATATTAAGGGTGCGGTTTTTGGGGACGTAAAGGGTCAAAAGAAAGTTTTTAAGAGATAGGCAACCAGCCATATCGTGGCAATTTTTTTACTTTAATAAAATGTACTGCTGTTGATGACAAGGGTTAGGTTCGAATTTCATTCCTGGAAAGAGAGATCTATTCATGTTATTTTCCATCCTATCTCCACATTATATACATGTGTATTTCCTCTAGACTACTATATTCATCTATAACTCTTAGATCAAATCATTAACCACTTTGGTATCAATTTTACTAGTATAATTATAATCTAAGTATTTTAATTTATTCCAAATCAAATTGTCACGATAGTCACATGGACTAATGCGTCATTCTCGCATTAGACTGGGCTGCCGTTGACAGAGAAGGTTATGGTTAGAATACTTGTTGGTTGGCCTTCATATTAAAAATAGGGGTATTTTTCCTCTATATTTTACTACATTGGTGTTACCATGCATATATCTCGGACGATAGCTCGGACGGGTGCACAGATACAAAGCCAACCCCATAAATTTGCTCCCAAAAAAAAATTTAATGGTGTGTTCCTATCCCTTAGTAGATACTTAGGTTTTGAAAACTTAAAATATATTAACATAATGTAGAGAAACCTCGTGTGGGTCCTATAAAGTAAAACGTAATTCATTAGTCTAGTGAAAAAAAGGTTATTTAACTTATATCCATTTTCCTTGACAGCTTTCGTTATACACACTTTCTAGAGTAACTCAACATAATCTATTTGGGCGAAATATATTATATTATTCCACACGAAAATAATTATATAGCAGGAAAATATTAATCATCGCGTTACTATGTATAAAGTTTAAATTTAGATTTTTTCCTTGGTATTACAAATTCATGTTTCTCCAAATAAATAATGGTTCAGACTTTATTGATTGTTTGAGTAGGACCAGCTGAAATTGCATATTGGAACCCGTTTACCGTTGTTGTGCGGAATCCAATGTTTAATTCTAGTCTACCCAGTCGAACTTCCCCAGTCTCCTCCTCTTCCCCTTCTTCTTTAGAAATTGTCCATGGTAGCCAGTGAGTCCAGTAGATTTTCTAGGGGTTAATAAATAATGGTGGGGGTGGAGAAGGTAGTCGAATACAGAAATTTAAATTTATTTTGTTTATTATTAAGTTTTATTTTAGAGAAAAGTAAATTGATATTTCATTACATTTTAAACCACTAGTTACATGATATAAATAATTAAAAGAAATTAGAACTCGCAGATGGGCATAATATGGTTATATTGGCAATAAATTAGCCACATGGGGGTTTCCCTTTTCCTCCACCCATCTCTAAACACCCTAAAGACAGTGGCGTAGCGTCAAAGCAAGCAAGGCCTTTGATGATATGTAATTATTTTATTTAATGTTTGCAAATATATTCTCCTGGTAGTCATTTAAATGTAGTTCAAGTATCAGCGGGTTAAAAAAAAAATCCCATACATGGCAGTGTCAGTAACATGAATGCAAGACGAGCACTAGTCCATCTAATGGTGGTTGAAGGTCGGAAGTTGTCCGACTTTCGTCCCATTGCTCCTCTAGCTATCGTAGTTCTTATTTGTGACTTCATAGATTATGGAGGGTTGAGAAGGGGAAGACCTGCGGATGTCAGGTAAAAATGCAAACAGCCAAGCTACAATTAATTCATGACCTAAGTTTACCTGGATAACAGCTCGAAATGTTACAAGAAGTAATTCCTAATATATCACTACGCAAACAGCTGACATCTAACACTTTGGATGACTGTAATAAAAACGGGTGGTAATATATTAATGTGATAGTTAACCACAGTAATTTATGCCAATATTAACTATATATTTATTTGAGGACGGACACAAAGTTTATTTATCGTTTTATTCCACTTAAAAAATATTCGCACCCCATTCACAAAAAATTCTAACGAACATAACTTCAAAATGGTGACTCACGAATTTAAACCATATGATTGAACATAACGGTAGACAAGTTGTTTACAATTATGCAGACACGCAGTTGACGAAAATATTTTATTCAGTTAAATATTCCAAAATACGATAAAATAATCATAAAATCATTTATTGTATGTAAAAATAAAAGACAAGATTTTTTTCTTTTCCAAGTAAATACGATGCCTGTATTAAAAGGTATTGATGTGTGCACTATATTAAACATAATCAATTAAGTTCCAAAACGAAAAATAAGTACTTTTAATTATGTTTAAAATATTGTTTCGAGTTGGATAAAAAGAAATTATTTAAAAAAATGAAATACTATGAGAAAACTTTAAGTTTATGTTATTTTAAATGTAATATATGACAGTTAATTAAAGATATTTACATTTATAACAAAACTGTGATCTTTTACAAGTGTTGGCAACCCAAAAACTAAACATATGATTTTCGAACTGTCATCCAGGTAAAAACCTATCGTGAACAGTCTGTACGACTTATCTTCTAGGTCCGTGAAGTTGGCAGCACCACTAATGGCACAAATTCTGAAACCTATGTCAATATTTAGTGCTGAATTTGTGCCACTAGAATATCCTATCTCCATAATTTTTGCCACCATAGTTTCCGTAAAAACACCTGAAACGTTAAGTTTTGTTAACACCAAGTTGTACTGGCCAGCATTCACTTCAAGCCTGACCCTAGTTTCTCCCACATGTACACCCTGTGACGTCATAGTGATATCCAACTGGAGTCCACAAGAAATGCAAGATAGCAACAACCTCGGACAAATATATGAGCATATATTTTAGTACCATAGATGAAAAATTTAAAAATTAGTAAATTGAATATAGTTGTTAAATGTATTGATTAAATATTTTTTAAATTTTTTCTTTTAGTATTAAATGTTGATATTTTTTCAAAATTTTTAAACATTTAATAAAAAAAATATGTATTAGTTGTAAAGCTAATCACAGTGTACACTTATGGCTAGATGCAGACAAATATGAGTTACCGAATCCCTATATGTTATAGTGTGCCATTAAGAATTATTCTTACCATTATTATACTATAATATATTTTTCTAAATGTATTTCCTTTTCATCGGGCAAAATTTGTGCCACAAGAATATCCTAGTCTCAAAATTTGTGTCGCCATAGTTTTTATGAAAACTAAACCCCAGTAACAAACGTTCAATAAGTAAGGTCGTTTAGAAGAAATGCACCCACATTAGTGTGGAATGTGTATGTGTGAAACAGAGGGTGGGGATATGTGATGAATCATAATATTTACAAAACCACCTCGCCAAGATTCTAGCCTTGTCCTCACAGTAAGTGGTAATAAGTCACAAGGCTGACTCGTTTAATACCACAGATGCAGATAGCTCTTCTCTTTCATATACGCTTTTAGCCTTTTATGATGACACCACCTAGTTACACATTTGACAAGCACATGCGAATAATTATTGCTGAAATATTTTTATGTGTAAATTTTATGCATTTTAATAGTTTTGTGAAAATAGCAGAAAACTTTTGTTAGCTACTTGCACCAGCTTAATTACATAAATTACGAAAATTTTGCCAGTTATGTTTATTGAATTTGTGCTTCAAAAAAAAACCATTTCCATTTTTGATAATGACTTAATTTTCCATCAAATATTTTAATATAGGCCTACTACAGCAAATCCCCACTTGTATAACTTAAACGGAATAAATTCTTAATAGATATTAATTACTATTCCTTAGGTTGTGCTACATAAGAAAATCAGTTTTTATATAATATTGTTCCATAAATGTGTTTGGATAAAAGCAGCAAAAAAACTGCTAATTGAAACATTCAGCACCAACATTTTAAAACTACAAACTATATTAACAAAACTAACGTCACAAATTGTTAAAAATAACAGTATGTACAGTTGTGACTATGTTCGTAGTTTTTTTAATATCAATAAAATATTATTGTTTAGTTATTATGAAGATATTATTGCTTAATATATTAGTTTTAGCTTATTTTCTTTTGCGACTGTATATATACATATACATATATATATATATATATAGTCGCAAAAGAAAATAAGTTAAAACTAATATATTAAACATATACATATCATATATCATATATATCATATATATATACAGTCGCAAAAGAAAATAAGTTAAAACTAATATATTAAGCAATAATATCTTCATAATAACTAAAAGCAATAATATATATATATATATATATATATATATTTGAGTGTCCAGTGTGGTGTTTACATAAGATGCATGTGTCGACACATTCACACAAAGGAACTGTTGATAAACGCTTTAGGGTTTGCTGCGTGAAGTTGGCAGCACCCAGAGTTTTTTTTAAGTTTTCACAAAAACTATGGCAGCACAAATTATGGGGATAGGATATTCTTGTGTCACAAATATAAGTAAAAGAGGTTTATTATAAATAGATCTATATGTATGCAACAAGTAATTTCATATTTCAAAAGACTACGGAGATAAAATTAAAAATTAGAATTTACTCATCAAACCCGAATCTTTAAATTCATTTTGACGAACAGTTGAGAGTAGCTATTTGATTTGTAATACTTATCAAAGCTTAGAAATGAAATTTAATCAAAATTGTTAAAGCCGATTTTGATAAAATTGATGTTTTCTCATTGCGCGCGTAAGGAAACTACCCTTAATTTTAGGGTTGGATATTCAATTATGAAAATTCCTCGGGCTAACCCTATGAAAACCCTAGATACCAAGTTTTAGCCCAATCGGTAAAATAGTTTAGGCTCTAGCCCGAGGTACAAACTCACGACAGACAGACGGCATTGCGAAAATCACTTTTTCGTATTCGGAAGAACATGGAACGTCAAAATTAATCAAAATCTCGAGTTCAATTTGTACGATAACAATACTTGTCCTACCTGTAAGATAGCGAGAGAGTAAAAATATTGATATTGGGCCCCAAGAGTCAACACTTCGTATTAAAATTTTGACTTCCGGTTAAAATTTTCAACATTTTATTAGGTGTTGCACATCTTAATGTTATCGCATTGCTATTAAATTCCTCATTTATAAATTTTGACCAATAAAAATATAAATATTGACTAGTTATTCTAAAATGGATATAGATCATTGCTGTACAAACATATATCCTAAGAGGTTTAAGGAAAAATAACATAAGCTATTTGAGAGACTTACTTGGGCTTTACTTAATTACTCTATGGCATTGGAGAACTAGTGCGTTAAAATTAAGTACTATCCCTTTACAGCTAATGCACACAAAATTGTATAAATATATTTGCCAAAATCTCAGAAACTGTTGGTTTTATAAAAATATATTTCATATGAGATTTTTTAATTTTTAATAGTACTACAATTTTGCATTATTAAGTTATTTAGTATCTCAAGTAGTTACATAGATACGGAAATTTACGCTTCTGTAAAGTACCCTAAAATTCATTTTCATGTGAAAATTTAAATATACAGTTATATATAATCTTAATCAATGCCTAGGTACGAATTTTAATCAAAATCGTTAGAGCCGATTTTGAGAACATCGATTTTCCCTCTTTTCTCTTTTTATTAAACCACTCTTAATTTTGGGGATAAAAAGACACACAAAGGGCATCGCAAATACCACTTTTTAGGGTACGGGCATCGTCGTCCCTTAATATTTCGGGTTAGATTTTGTTTTTTAAGTTCGTAATATCTTACCTTTAATGTTCAAAAAGTTAAAAAATAAATATATTTGCGTAAATATTGAACGTTATTGGTTTTATAAAAATATGTTTTGAAAAAAATATTAGTTTTATAAATAGATCTACATATTTACGAAGATAACTAATTTTATATCTCAAATAGTCTCGGAGATATGATAAAAAATGAGAATTTACGCATCTGACCTAAGCCCTAGTATTCATTTTGCCGAAATATTGAAAGTAACCATTTTGTTTGGAATATTTATAAATGTTTTGAAATAAAATTTAATCAAGCTTGTTAAATTCAATTTTGAGAAAGTCGGCTTTTTCTCTCTTTGCCCTTCCGTAAACTACCCTTAACTCTAGGGTTAGATATCCAATTCTAAGAATCCCTTGGGGCAGCCCTATTAAAATCCTAGATATCAAGTTTTAGCCGATCGGTAAAATAGTTTAGGCTTTAGCCGGAGATACAGACAGACAGACAGGCGGAAATTCAAAAAACACTTTTTCGGACTCGGGGGGTCATGAAACGTCGAGATTCATTGAAATGTTGAGTTCGATTTTTTCGACGGTCACAATACTTTTTCTACCTGTAAGATAGCGAGAAAGTAAAAAGCCAAATATGTTCCTCAACAACCTTTATTTAAGACAAGTAGAAGTACCCGGAGTTGCCCGTGTTAACGCTTTTATTTGTGTCAAACAGACAGAAATTAATTATCTTATTTTCATTTCTTTCGACTCAGTTTTTAATTAATTTAAAAAAATCCAAATTTTTAAGTTCTAGTTTCTAGGTGCATATGTTCGTGTACCTAGCTTACTATATATTTTTTTCAGAGTTATGTGTGGGGTAGATATCATGCAATGCTCATGACATACAGATATACAAATTAATTTTATTAAAATAGAGGTGTTGAAAGAACCGCAGGGAGTGAGATTGTTTCTAATGAATGATCTTCCTCTCCATCACTCATTAGTCAAGAGAGAGAAAAAATTCCATAAAAAAAATGTCAAAAACAATGTCATACTTGCTTGCACAACCTTAAGTGTACGAGAGGGCACAAATCCAGGGAGACAACCTCTTAGTGCTTGAAAAGGAAGAAAAAACTTATTTTAAAATTAATTATAGTGACATTTTTACATTTATTGATGGAACAGGAAAATTATTTAAAAACAAACAATTGAAGTACCTTCATTTATGGGGATTTGATGCTTATTATCTGCTGTACTGTATCATTTTGCCTTGTTTTGTACCATTCCTTACCACCCATCTAGAATACGTTTACGAGATAGGGTTTAGGAAGGTAGATTATAGAGAAAATACCCGTATCTATGTGGAAGGAGAGAGTGTTAAACTTAACTTATTACGGTCAACCAAATCTCGAAATTTGAACCCCAACCATCCTATTAACGGTAAATTAGACTGGACGAGTCTGACATCTAGTTAACGTGTCCACCGATGTAGGTAACGGCATGGTATTACTTTTTAAATATTACTATCAAACCATTTCTTTATGCGCTCTTATGTATGTTTAACACCAGAGCTAATTAACCTAAGACTAAAGTTTTGGTTATCAATGCTCAGTGGGGTTCAAGAGGGTGGTGGATGATGACGCATCTTGAGACCCCGATGCTGGTCTAGAGGTTAGAGGGGGGCCAAAAATATGGGTCCATCTATACTATTAGTTTCTCAAGTAATGTATGCTTAGTACTCAACTCGAAGGTTGGTTGGATCCTCAACAGTTCCACCGTCAGCTGTAAAGCCTAGGGATCACTGAAGAGGCGTACTAGGGAAATGAGGAGCGAAGTAGTTTCATGTTGCAACTTAAAGAAAATGTTTACTTTGTATTAATAAAGTGTTTCTATAATAAAGTTTCAATTAGAAAAGATTAATTATTTTAAAAATTTCCTAAAGTAGAGTTTCCTTAGCTCATAAAGTCTGATGATAAGAACATTTCCTACCAAGTATGACCTGAAATATAATAGATGTATCAGGGGCCATACGTGTATCACGTAACGGAAATGAGGGAGAGGGAGGTCCATTGTATCCTTACGCTGCGTAACATAAGTGAGAGGAATGGGGGCTAGCGTAACGTAACAAAGTTTTATTTTATAAAACAATAAATAAAAATAGTCATTTATAAACTTAAGCTTTTTCATACTTTTAAAATCGTTCTTTTTGTAAATACAAATAAAAATGTT
The DNA here is from genome assembly GCA_902141385.1 of Timema californicum. Taxonomy (NCBI): domain Eukaryota; kingdom Metazoa; phylum Arthropoda; class Insecta; order Phasmatodea; family Timematidae; genus Timema; species Timema californicum. The sequence goes on from CABFOW010001868.1 coordinate 51,503, forward strand.
TGACTAGAAATTGCATCCTTTATTCGAAATCCTTTTTATTTTAAACTCATAAGATCTGACGGGAAAATAACTAGTCTACTAAAAAAAACAGCCTATTCTAAAATGATATAAATTATATGAGGAAAGGGTGTTTTTTTATAGTTGAAACTGGAATCTTTACGTAATTTAATGGAAGGACCCGGGGTTTGCCAAAGCGTTACGTAGCGTGATATGGGTAGAGGTAGGTAAAAAGGGCCTAAAATTTCGTTACGTAATACATGTATGGCCCTTCAGATATATTGCTCTAACAAAAAAATTGATATACATTACTTTAAAGGATAGGAATGAGAAGGATAGGGATTAAAAGGACAGGAATGATAAGAGTCGAGTTGAAAAATATAGTAATGAGAAGGATAGATATGAGAAGGATAGGGATGAGAAGGATAGGGATTAGAAGGATAGAGATGAGAAGGATATATATATGAGAAGGATAGAGATGAGAAGGATAACAATGAGAAGGATAGGGATGAGAAGAATAAGAATGAGAAGGATAGAGATGAGAAGGATAAGGAATAGAAAGATAGAGATGAGAAGGATAGGGATTAGAATGAGAAGGATGAGAAGAATAGAGATGAGAAGGATAGAGATGAGAAGGATAGAGATGAGAAGGATAGGGATGAGAAGGATAGAGATGAGAAAGATAGGGATGAGAAGGATAGAGATGAGAAGGATAGAGATGAGAAGGATAGAGATGAGAAGGATAGGGATGAGAAGAATAGGAATGAGAAGGATAGAGATGAAAAGGATATAGATGAGAAGGATAGGAATGAGAAGGATCAAGATGAGAAAGATAGAGGTGAGAAGGGGAGAGATGAAAAGGGCAGATTAGAGGAAATGCATTACCGTGAAGAGATAAATCTTAAAAATAAAATTTGATAAACCACTCTTAGTGCAGCCAATCTTGATACAAATCTCAACTTTCCTGCCAAGTGTAATTTTTCAGTTTAAAAATATTGATTTGAAAATGTTATGGGGCTACGACTAATATTTAACATTTTTAACCCTTATAGTAAAAGTTGAGTAAAGTATAAATTTCGTATCAGAACAAAAGTTTTACTTTGATATTTTTAGTAGCCTTCAGAAACTTCCCATTATATTATTTGTTCCTGATCAGGTAGGTGCTAATCTCCTAAGTTTTGACTAAGTTTGGCTATGCTCATTAAAAGTTTGTAGCTTTTGTTAAAAATATAATCTAATTAAGTAATCTAATATTAGATTTCAAAAGTCAATAAGGAAAGAAAACCCTGATAGGACTAATTTACATGGTTAAATTTTGGGTTTCCCAAAACATATTAAGTTACCTTTTATTTTCTTACTGAAGTAATAATCATCCATCTTGCGTAACTGATATTTTTTGTTTGTTTAAAGTATAATTTTTATGGTAAGAATAGCTTGTATTACTAATAAAACTTGCACCGATGGGCATGTAGTCAGAGGCGTCAGGCTCTCTATATATTGAATTGCTGGTGATGGTAAGGTTGAGGCGCTCTAATTCCAACTGAGTGTGCCAGGTTCTATTTTCCACATTCAATTTTTTACTGAAGCTTCCCCATCCTCTCTCTACGATACCGAGGGTATTTTTTTTTCTCTAAGCTATCAAACCTAATCCATATTACTTAGATTAGAAAATGAGACTAGTTTGTACATAATTTGAATACAAAGAGCTATAATTTGAATAAATGAAACATTTTCTTGCACCCGTGGGTTCGTAGTCAACTCTACAACTTCCTTATCGAATGTAGTGTGAGAAAACTGAAGGGGGCTATGGCATGGCCATAGTCAGAGGGGAGGGTTTGGGGGTTTAACCACTTCCCCCCTTCAATATTTTATAAACCAAATATATATGACTTAATTTATAGCTCAAACAATATTAAAATTAAGTTACAAAAACAAATTAAGGGGCTGTGCTACCACAAAAAAAAAACACTTCAGATAGCTTCTAGAGGTGTTTAATATATAGAATTGGTCCTAGCCTTCGGCAGTTAGGGGGTAATGTTGCCATAAGAAAACACTTTATAGAGAGCTTCAAGAGGTATTTAACATTTAGAATTCATCTTAGCCTCCGGCAGTTAGGGGGTTGTGCAACCATAAAAACACCTCAGATAGCTTATAGAACTATTTATAATTTTTACTATCCTCTGGAAATTGGGGGAAGTGCCCACCAAGTTCCCCTTGAATATAATGGCTGGGTACGGCCTTAGGCTACGGGCTGGATGTGTGTGGGATAGCCAGGTCCGTGAAGTTGGCAGCACCACTAACGGCACAAATTATGAAACCTATACCAATACTTAGAGCTGAATTTGTGCCATGATAATTTTCAATCAAACACCTAAAAACTTGTATCTTCTGCTTCACGCTGGAATTCCCTCCTCGAAGGCTGCTGCATTTCTCTTTCCCCTCTCAATATATTATGCTGACTACACATCTCTGTCTTTGAGATAATGTTTAACCCAGGGGTGGGAAAACTTTTGACACTAAAAGTCCACATCGCATGTCCCTTCACAGATTCCTTTTAAGACTTCACACTGATGGTACTGTTGTACAGTACATTTTTCCAAGCTTTTACCAACATATAATTGTGTGCTAAAATTATATAGATCGATGAGATTGGTTAATTAATATCAAATATTCAGTCTTTAAAAATAACGATTTTATATTTTAATTTATTAAAATACACACCATTTGGTAATTTATCTCTACACCTAATTTCTTAAAGTTTTGTGTGTTTCCACATAGTCAAGAATCCCCTAAATTACCTAGAAAGCTGAAATTATGCACAGTGATAATATTGACTCTTTGTCTTGAGGTTTCATAAGATCACGCAATGTTTTCTTTTAAAATTAAAGATCCCTAAAAAAACTAAGAGTAGTTTACATAAGGGTGAAAAGAGAAAAAAAAACTATGACTTTAACGATTTTGATTAAAATTCATATCCTGGTACAATATACTATTACTAACAAATTGGCGTATCTCATTTTCCCGCGAAAATAATTTAGAGGGTATTTTGTACGTGCTAATATTTTCAATTTTTACCATAGACCATGAGACAGACCCGATGGATCTGGTTTTCATGAGGAAACAATATTTATTGATTAATTTCTCTTAACTGCGAGGAGAAGACTATGATCTAGATCAGCAGGAAATTACGGGCCGCATGTGGCTTGCGTCGCCGGCTGGTGGCACCTCAAGGATTGAACCCCAGACCCCAAGCACAGAGGTCTGACACCTTATCCCCGACCACCAGTTCACCTACGAGTAGTTATTAAACAACATATAGGTAGGCTAAGAAGCAACACGAGTCATGACATATTTAAATTTATTCGCGTTGACATATTAGATTAAATCTGCTACTTTCTTTGTGTACCAAAGTCGTATGGCTATATGACTAATGTGGAAAGATTTGAATCAAATTGGTCTTTTTCTCCCATGTAGGAGCTGTATTATCTTACTACACTAGGCTAAATAATATTAATTCGACTATGCTCTGCAGTAGAATAACGCTTCACCAAATACATTGAAGCCACATAATTATTGTCATTCCACCTAACAGTACACACATTCTCTTTTACAACAAAGCATCATAAAAACTACCATGTTTTTTTTATTATGGCTTCTTTTAGTATTGAGTTTTCAAATTTTATTCTCTCCAATGTATCCGATTATATTCATTTTTATTTTTTTAAATTTTGTTAAAAGTCAAACGTATGGGAAGAAATTAGCACAATAAATTAAGAGCTCGGTTTTAGGTTATTGTTCCTGGATTTTTTTTACCAATACACTTTCACACAATCCGACTTTCCAAATTCCATTAGAGTTTCTTACTTGTTATAAACTATCGATAATACAATAGTGTAATCTAGTGGCATACACCTAGAATTGAATCCGAAGCTGACAGGCCTATCGCAAAATAATATACTGCTGGAATTCATGACGGAAAACATATAGAATCAATTATTGTAGTATATTTTTTATAATATATGCATTATATTATGTTATAAAACGCAATATGAGCAATTTTGTTAGTTACTATATGAATTCTGACTGATGTACAACACAATTTGGAGCAGACAGATGAGGTAATGTGTTCATTATTTTTTATTACTAATACCACTTCTTACTAACCGTTTGGGTTATATGCCTATGTACTAATTACGCTAATGGGATAGGGATGAGGTAGGTAGAGGAAGTGCACCCGCTTTTATGTGGATAGATTAAGAGAGAGTAGGAAATCATTAAGGGAAAACCAACCTCAGTGTACCCAATCGAACCGAAATCCGATCTCCCCATCCTCTGCATTCTAGTCTTTTGCGAGAGTAACGCTAGAGCCCATGGCCATCGAATAATTCTATTATTCTGGAGTGAGAATGGGGAAAATCATTTAGGAAAACCATCCTCAAGATACCCGACCGGGATCGTACTCCTATCTCCCTGTTATCGGCGGTATAGTCTATTGCGAGAGTTGCGTGGTAGACCATGTGGCCAACGAAGCAGGTGTTTCTTTACTAATACTACTACTACTGCTACTAATAACACTAACATTAATTATTATTACTGTTATTATTACTATACATTTGATAAGTTGCAATGTTTTTAAAGAAAAAATATTGGGAAAATTTTCCGAGAAAAATATAGAGGAAATTTTCCATCTCATATCTCTAGTTACCTAAAATTGTTTATTATATATTCTTAAGGAGCTATTATGTCATACTTGTGTATTATTCAGCGATGCCTGTTATGTAACGTTTTCTTAGCACTAAGTCTTACTACCTGTTCAGGTTATACGCCTTTGTACTAATTAAACTAATTGGAAATAGAAGGCATTATTTATTGGAATTGTATCCAAATTGGCGTTTAGGAAGAGTGTAAAACAATTATTTAGGAACAAACAGCCTCAATACATCTGACTGAAATTAGTAACCCCGATTTCCCCATCATCGATGGTTCTGTCTATTGTAAGAGTTACATCTCTAAAGTATATCTTACAATTGAAAAGGGTTTGTAAATAAAATAAATCAAACACCTTTTGGGGTATATGAGATCTCTCGAAGGCTTGAGAAGAGTTAGTGACGAATTGATTTATCTCCCTCATCTTGTATCCACTTCTAAAGAGTCCATCAACAGTTCCTTTGTGTGAATGTGTCGATTCGTGCATCTTGTGTAAATACCACACTGGACGCGCACACGCACACACATACACACACACGCACACACATACACACACACACACACACACACACACACAGAGTCACAATCTTATACGTAGGAAAATTTGAGCTAGTACATACACACACACACACACACACACACAGAGTCACAATCTTATACGTAGGAAAATTTGAGCTAGTACTAATATATTAAACAATATTATTTTCATGATATTTTAAATAAGCAAGAATATTATCACAACTATACTATATGTTCTTATTAAATTGTGACACTAATGTTGTTAATATTATCTGTAGTTTTAAAATGTTGGTACTGCCTGTTTCACTAGCAGTTATGTGCTGCTTTTCTCCAAAACTATTTATGGCACAAGATATACAACTGATTTATTTATGGGGCACACCCTAAGGAATAGTAAATAATATTCTGTGGCCTGTATTAAAGATTTTTTTTATTTAGGTTGCACAAGTAGTAGTGATTTGCGGTAGTACATTAAAGTGTTTTATGGAAAATTAAGGCAGCACCAACTATAAAAATATTTTTTTAATGCACAAATTCAGCAAATATTATTGGCAACATTTTCGTTATTTTTAGTATTGAACTGCTGCTGGTAGCTAACTAAGGTTTTTTGTTTTGTTCACGAAAACTATTAAAATGCCAACTCTTCACACAAAAAAACTAGTTCCGCACTAAATATCCACACGTGTTTCTCAAATGTGTAACATAGGAGCTGACATCAGATAAGGCTAGAATCTTATTTGAAGGAGAGGGGTTAACTGCAACAGCGGTCGCATGGTTTAATACGAGTCAGCCTCATGATAATATACTGACTGCCGCTGACTGTGAGGTCAAGGCAATATCTTAGCAATGTGGTTTTGAACATATTATGATTTATCACATCTACCCACCCCCTTTTACACACACACAAACACACACACTCCATACTAATGTGAGTGCACTTCCTTTAAACGACCTTCATTAATTAGAACGTGAGGCTACTGGTATTTTCATGAAAACTATGGTGACACAAATAATAGGTGTGTAATATGCTTTACGACTCAAATTTGGTATTCAATGTTGGCATAGGTATCATAATTTGTAATGTTGATAGTGCTCTCAGCCGCATCCACACTGTTTTAATATTTTATATAAAAATATGAGGTCACAAATTACAGGAGCTGGATGTATTTATGGTAAAACTGAAAAATAGGTCATAGATTTAGAAATTTGTGCCAATATTTAGTGGTAATGCATTGCGATGTTAGCAGCACCCAGCGTGTTTGAATATTTTTACGAGCACTATTGTGGGCTTACGGCACAATTTACGGGAAGGTAACATAAATTTTGGCACAAATTGAGCACCACATATTTACTTATATTAAAGTTGTTATATTATTTTCGATCATCTATGGTCATAATTCTATGGCACTCATAATTATATTTGTCCGAGATTTGAAGATACCTTAAATAATTATTCTCTTGGACTCCAGTTGGATACCACTATGACGTCATAGGGTGTACAGGCGGGTAAAACTAGGGCCGGCCTTGGAAGTGAGTGAAGTCAGTACAACGTTATGTTAACACAGTTTATCGTTTAAGATGTTTTCATACAAACTATGGCAGAAGAAATTATGGGGATAAGATATTATTGTGGCCCATATTCAGCACTAAATATTGGAATATGTTTCAGAATTTGTGCCATTATATGATTATGTTTTACACTTTTATATTGAACTTCCTAAATGCATGGTTAGATCAATCATCATTCTACAGAACTATTATTATTATTATTATTATTATTATTACTATTAGCACCGCGTCTTACTACCCGTTCGGGTTATACGCACTTACGCTAATGCGTAGTGGTAGGGTGATTGTGAGATGAAATGGAGGACCTACAGTTTAACGTGGAATCCGAACCACGGTGGAGGCCTGGCATTCTCCACATTCACAAGATCTCTTGACAGAGGGGAAGGAAGGGTTTGGTAATCAGATAAATTTGTGCCAGGACCGAGGCATTCTACTGAAAGTTGAGACTTTTTGCACATTAAAGATATAACACTAGTGTTAGTATGGCTAGGATTTTAGAATTAACCCATCATCGAATATTAATTAAATTATATTTAGGGTGAAACATTCTAATATTTTATCCAAACTAGAAGACCCTTCGTCATAGTTTCGTCAGACAGATCCAAGATAAACAAATTTGGTTGAACAATTTTCCTCATATGATACTCGATTGGAACCAATCAAATTGGAAACTTTTATTTTAAACAGCTTTAGCAGCTATTGTTTTAGCCTATGTGATATTTACTAATAATTAATTTAGGTTTTGTAGCTACACTTTTTGTTGACAAAAATAAAATAAAACATAGACTAGGAGTATGTTGCACAGACATCATATTGATTCTTTAATCATTGGATTTCCAATCAACTTGATCTTAGGTAAAGAAAAGTTCAGGTTCCAGCAAAGTCAATAAGGGATCACAATATCCGATCAACTAACCATTGATTTGATCAAATAATCAAGTAGATCAAACATGGCAACAGTGTAAAAAAAGCACAGTATTTGAAAAATCTTAATGTGAATCTACATAAATGTATGCATAATGTTAGCAATGATGTACAAACACTGTGTCTCTGGTAGACTTGCCTGCCTGATATTTATATATCCATTTACTATAAATCGCAAATTCAAAAACTATTTAGTTCTAATTTATTAAAACTTATAGGTTATGTCTTCCATAAACAAAATGACTGAAGAAAAAAAGAGTTGCTGGGAGAAAATTAGCTTGTTAGCTTGACCAGATATAAGAAGTAGCTGGGAGGGCCGGATAGAACTCGACGCTGATAGGCTTAGAGTTGGTCACGTGACCACGCCCCTTGCTCTCTGATTGGATGTTGGCTTTCCACCTCCCCTCCCCCAAACCCCTTTCCAATGTTCCAAACTTGTTAATTATTGTCCAAACTGGTTTTGTATGTGTACTAATTGCTTTTATTTATGTGTGCTCATTACTTTTTATGTGTGGCCATAGGTTTTTTATGTGTGCTCATTGGATTTTATGTTTGGGTAGCATTGGGAATGGTGTAGTAGTTTATTTATTTGTGTGTGAGTTTATTGGCGTGTAGCCCATGGCATCGGGCGCTCCTCCCGTGGTATCGCTGATAAGGGAGTGAGCGCGAACCTTTCCCGACGGTAGATTAGCGAAGAGTGTGACTACCAACCAGCTGGCAGACGTTCGCAGCCATAAGACTCCCTTTCACTTTTACCCTTACTACCCCTCTCCCCCTTTCCCCAGGCAATTGGTTTTCCTAATGTCGCAACCCATACCTCCACCCCCTTCTCCCATCTATGTGGTAATGGGTTTTTCTCGTGAGGTTTCCACGTGTCGCAACCCCTCCCCCACCCCCTTCCCCCATCTATGTGGTAATGGGTTTTTCCCGCAACTAGAGATCATTAACACAACTATGATTATGCACAATAAGGGGCATCGGAATCCTCAGTTAAGGGCCGCTACCCCCCACCACCACAAAAGTCTAATAAAATTGGTTGTTTGGTATCTCCCATCGACATGTGGTGATGTAGGTTTCAGCCCTGCATCGGAGGAGTGAGATATCAAATGTTCCAGCATCAGAAAGGGAAACTAGTGACAGTACACCTTAGAGGATAATCGAACCGTGAATTCCAATGCCTGGGGCTACACGCACCCTTTCCAGGCTAAACGTGTGGTAGGGATGATTAATAAAATGATTCGGAGATTGAAATACCTACAGTTTTTATGGCAGGGATTTGATTTAAACCTCCCCCCAGCCAAAATTAGATGAGCCTGCCATGTAGATGGCATGTATACAGGGATTTGAGCCTCGATATCTTTAGCACAGCTAATGTCTGTTAGAACAGTCGTACTTCCTTCTAATTGCACCCCCCTATTTGCGAGAGTAAAAAAGGGGGTTTTGCTGCTCAACCAGATTTTCCTAGAGCTGGTAGAACTGTACCCATATTTGAAAATCAATCTCAGAACGGGAATCAAATGGTGATCACTCTGTCATCGACCGTCAATTATAACGACGCATTAGACAATGTAATCATAGATTCATGTATACAAATATTATTATAAAATTCATTTTTATTTATAAATTGTTACGGTAGATTGCTACCCAAGGGTAAAGTGAAAAAAAAGAAACAAGTGTTTTATTCCTTGAGCCACTTGAACAAACATAAAAAGCTTTATTTTAATATTCTCATATAATTCTGTCTAAATAATATACAACTCTTTCATTAATTCACAAATAATATTGAATTGAGTAATTTGAATTTAATGTCCTCAACTATACTTTGATGAAATAATATATAACTACATAAATGCATAAGTAATAACAAGGCTGAGGAAGATATAAATTGTACCTGCACTTGTGTGAAGGCAGAGCTATACCGTCGACCAGGATTGAATCCCTCAACTTACCTGTTAATAGCCACGAAGTTAAGCTTATTGGTATTTAGAACCGCGTCTTACTACCCGTTAGTATTATGCGCTTAAGTACAAATTACGCTAATGGTTTAGGAATTGTGAAGGTTTAATCCACATTTGCGTGGAGGGGGAGTAAGGAAATCTTCCAGCGTCTAAGTGGAAGAAGAGTGGAAAACCATTTAGGGAGAACTACCAATAGTACACCTAGGCAAGTATTAAAATTCCTATCATCACCCAAACATTGATTTGAACACCAATATAGTGTTTCCAATTGCGCGAGCCAGTTATTTCCCTAAAACCTGTTGTTGGAGTTTCAAAGACAGAAAGGTGCTTGCCATATAGACGTGACAGCTTTGTCAGAATACAATATTAAAGAGTGCAGACGGGTAAATATCCCATTTTAGAACCGCGTCCTAACCATTTGGGTCATACGATTAATACTAATTACGCTAACGGATTGATATTTGGGAAGTTTGAATTTAGAGAAAGTAAGCCCATAATTGTGAAGAGGGAGAGTGGAAAATATCCCTAGTTTACCCGGATGAGATTCGAATCTTTAACTCCCCCCGCCTTCGACAGCCTGGCTCTACAAGAAACCAATGCGTCAATAAACTACGCAATTTTATTGACATAAAAATAACATTTACACAAAATAAATTAGTCACTTATACAACAAAGAAATTTAATGTTCGCAATTATATATTGATGAAATAATATATATAAATTTTACATAAACTCATAAGTAATATCAAATACAATTTTGAATATCATTTAATGGACGAAACTATATTTTGTGGACATAATAAATAACATCAACACAAACAAAAATTAGCCACATAAACCTCAAGACAAAATTAAATGAAATGTATACACATTTTGCAAGTAGGGAGAATGTAAAGATTATTAGAAACACATTCCTAAATACACTCGACCCTGATCAAGGAATATATTATGTTTCTTTTTAAATTGAGTGCTATGGCATGGATTTGCTTAGCTTACCCTGAATGATTATTAAAACTTTTAATGTCAATTTACAACACACACACACACAGAGCCTCCCATCGTTATACCTGTCTTACATCTATTACAAGAAAGAAGAAAGGCTGACGAAATTAGATTTAATAAGGGAATGTATCTCAATTTTCCAGAGTCGGAAGTGGAAAACGGTTTATGAAAATTTACCTAAATATAACTAGCTGCGGGATCAAACCACGACCTTCCTATAACTATTATCAAAACCTGTTTCTAAAATGGAATCTCAAACGTAATTATCTTGTGATCTTGCAGGCATATTATTTATAGATTATACGAACTCGACACATTTTAGCACCGCGTCTTACTACCCATTCGGGTTATGCGCTTAAGCACTAATTACACCTATGGTTTAGGAATTGGTAAGTTTGAACGCGTATTTGTGTAGAGTATGAGTGAGAAACTACGCCCAGTTCACAAAACGGAGATTCTAACCTTGAAATCTTCCGTCCTTGGTGACTTAGCTCAACATTTAACTACATGGTAGCTAACTACGCCACCAAAATAACATTAGTTAATAGTAAAATGTACAGCCTTCTTAAACCCAATAAAGCAATCCACCTCTCACATAAAGTGACCTGTTACAGGTACCTTCTTAGACGTCTTGACTAATGAAAATAATCGAACCCAAGACCTCTTGCTTAGTAGGCAAACACACTACTGACTGAGTAAAAATGTCGGTCTTACAATTATATATTATTTCAGTGCTGACCCAATACTTGAGCAGAGGTGAACTGAGACCCCAATGAACTCGAAGGCTAATGATGCCGGTCGCAAGTTATTTATTGGTTTAATTTATTTAGGGTAGGGATAAAAAAAAACTTAGGTTAATGGAAGTGCACTTACACTTCCAAGTGTCTCCACCATAAATATATGAGCCAGATATTTAGACGGTGTGCCCGGTGGGTCTCGAACCTCGGTATCTTTCGCCGGGGGGTGATAGGAATTTGAAGCCCTTACATAGGTCACCAAGCAGAGTTTGACAGTGGTGTGTGGCCAGGCGAAACGTGTAACAGCATTTGTCAGGATTTGAAATGTGATGTAATTAACGTTTATTTCCCTCTAAGATACTGGAACCCCTAACTCCTTACGTCACAGGACGAGATGTGTACCCACATTTGCACGTAATTGACACCTAAACACGGGGAAATTGAACCCTCCAGCACCGTTTGGATATCTTTGCCCGAATGAGAGAGACAGAATAATACAATTAGTGGTTGTACCATTATTTGCGCAGGGTTGAATAGTGAAAACAGCTAAAGATATTATTTATGCTTTTAGTGAAATTTATTTTGCTAGATATCATTGACACCGGCATAGGGGATTCAAATCCAAGACCTTTTGGTGAAACATCAAATCATAATTATTATATTCAGTATAGGATTTGTATTTATAACGTAATTAGCGTTTGTCGACCTTGCAGGGATTTGAACACTTTTACCTCCTCCTATCACAGCTCAAGATGTGTACCCACATTTGTGTGGATGGAAAAATTAAACACGTCCGTGGAGGGTGGATAGCAGTCCTTCGAGGCATATCGGACTCTATAGCCAGCAGAGGGGAAGCACGTCCGTGTTAACCAGACGTCTGACCATGAATGACAAATAACGCTAAATAGAAGCTCCTTTCACTGATCGGGCAACCACCAATGCGGAAACAATATTATTGACCAATAAGAAGACGCCACATTTATATGTGGCAAACTCCATTGAATCGACTATAAATATACCTTGAAATCATTACATTCAGTCATAATAATTAATAATTGCGACTAGTTAAGATCATAATAAGTTGATTCGACTCACCGGAAATTGGATAAATTCAGGTATGCTTTAAAGTTTTTTTGTATATTTTAGTGGTTACTATTTTGCTTATTAAGTCTTTGGTGTACAGCGGTATTTTTTACTTTTATAGACTGTCAATAAGACGCACCCCCACCACCTGCAGCGTCAGTAGCACTGGATAGCTCTGACCCTTTATGGCTTTTTAGGGAGGATGGAATTTACCTGGTGGATGGTGACTGGTCAATGGGTAATTAGCGTCCTGCTATAGCTTTATAAAATTGGAAGTGGTTTTTTCACCACAATAGTAATTAATATGTATTTATTTAATTTCAGATTACTGGGATCCAGATGATCTGAGGACACCGCCCCTTGAAAGCGGCTAAGCAGAGATGGGCTCTGTACCTTAAAAGAAATTGGTAATCTGCCCAGCGCCATTTTCTTCACGCCACTGGCAGCTTCAGCACACAGGCCGATGCCACCGGAAATGCTATCAGCAGTTTGCCTGATGTTCGGGGTGAATTGGATGTGATAGACCACCTGATATTTAAGTTTATCATTCCTTAATTATTAAACATATGTTAGTACCGTCTACAATTAACTATACTATAGACACTAGCTTGGAAATAGACAGCCAATTACGCTAGAGTTATTTAAGCCCTTACTTCCCCCAAACCACTGTTGTCTCACTGGCATACCAAAACCTTTCATTTGACTTTTTCAAGTATATTAGCTCTTATATTCACGGTATAAAAGGTTATAATTACAAACATTCAAATCCAGAGAAAAAAGAGAGAGAAAATTATAACTGTCGCTTTAGCCGCGTTTGCAATGCTATGGATCAAATTCAACCACCACCTTAGCGCATTCGATAGTATGTCTATATACTAAACTATTGGTCCCGGGTTCGATTCCCGACATGGCTAAAAATTTCTGTCTGATAAATTAACAGCTAGCAGCCCAGATTTGTGGATGTCTTAGTCTTTTAAGTTATTTGCATTTTATGAATAAAAAAAAGTGACCCTAAATTTAGGCTGGAAAACAGTAATGAATTTAAATTAAATTATAATATTCAATGAAAAAAGTATTTGTTAATTCTAAAACAAAACTATTTCTACTGATAGAAAACAAATTTATGAAAATTAAAAATTATTTTTTAACATCAATATCTATTTTTACCAATTTGTGTTAAAACATGTTTTCTCCCAACACCTTATTTAAAGATAAAGATCTTGAATGATCACTGTGCTTGTGGTAAACCTGGTTAACTATCTGTCTAAAAGATGGTATTGGAAGTCAGTTTAAAGCCGAAAATTACATTTTGCCGCTCAATTATGAAGTTTTAAAACCGGAATAATGTAGATCGATTGTTTCAATCTGTTTTAAACATACAGATATTTCATACAGCTTTTTAAATATATACTGGCATAATAATTATATTGTTGCTTTAACCGATTATTAAAACAAGAGAAAACCCCTGTATATTTTTGCTGATCTAAGGGTCCAGGGTTCGATTCCCTGGCATAGCTGAAAATGTAGGTTTAAACTTTCATAGTGATACATTAACTTCCCCGGACTGTATTTTGTATCTGTCCTAGGGTTCAAGTGTATTTATAACACACTCTTTGCGAATGTTGGGTTCAAGTGTATTTTATTACACCAACTTTGCGAATATTGGTATCAGTTAAAACAATTATATTTATGAAAAATTGTAGCAACATATTATATTAATACCAAAATTAGTTTGAAATTTAAATTTTAATATATTTTGCAGTTTCATTTTAAACAGAAAAAAACACGCGTTAGTTTGCAGAAAATATGATTGGAACAAATATATTTAAAGTTTTTAGTTTGATGTTAGTTTGACACGTGCTTGTGTGTTACAGTTTAAATGAATAATGGAAATGTTGACTCCATTCTACCGGTGGGAGCTGTACCACCATTGGGACAAGGAGCTAGTGTCCCGCATACACCACATCCAGGGTCACCAACACTAGGTGTAGAGCGAGTGAACCGAGCCATCCACATCCCAGTGGTGGATTTGGCAGCAGCCGGACCCTTACCAGAAATCCCACCCAGAATTAGTGGCCCAGTAAATCAGGTTGGTGGAGAGTTTTCCCAAGGTATCCCTCTTCGAATCGTTGAGGAGAGAATTAAACCATAAAAGCGTTTTTTTACATTGGGCGTGAATTTATCATACAATTAGGGACGCCAGAGAGTGATCGCGACTCTTAAACCTAACTTAAGGATCAAATAAAAGCTTTGCTAGGGCGTCTCCAGGACCATATAGTCAGCGGCGAGGATAACTTAGTTCTACAATTATACAACACAGACTTCCCGTCAAAACCTGTATATGTCTCATTTAGGTGGTCAGATCAGCTTGACGCGCAGGCTGTGTTCTCTAAAGTAGAACGAGTGTTACAAAGCAATGCAACGTTCCTCACTTCTTCCCCCTTTTATGTCAAGATACACCACTTTAAAGAGCTGTGCGGAAGGGGTAGTCATAGATGTGATAAACTCTCTCCCACTAGAGCATATAGACGTAATAGCAAAGGAATCATAAAAATTCAAAATGGCGAAAAACGTTTCCTTGCCCGTGCATTTGTTGTCGCAAAGGCTGTGTGAGACGTTAAACGAGAACCAGGATGCATGGATATGAACACCGTTAAACAAATCAAAATGGAACGTCATATTCAAAAATTCAATGCAGAGGAACTATACCATGATGCACGTGTAAACCTTGTTAAAGGTGGTGGGCTCACTGAGCTGAAACAATTTCAAAAATACCTCTCCGAATATAAAATCACAGTGTTCAGAGAACGTCAAGGGAGGCAGGTCCTATATGAGGGCCTAATTCCCCAAACATTCCTTTAAGGGCTACCTTGATATGTATTTTCACGATGATAAGCAAAAAGATTTTGATGTTATAGCATCCTTGACACCCGCATTTAAGTGTTTGTACTTTTGCCGCGATTGCCGTGTGCTTTTCAGTGATAAGAACAAGCACAAATGCAAATCTTCTTGCAAAAGTGCCACGCTAAGGTGGTCTCCAGTGGAGGTCAAACTGTGACCTGTAGAGACTGTGGGTGTTGGTTCACAAACCAAACTTGTTTTGATAATCGTAAACGTTCCAGTTTTTGCAGAGGTCACATGTCAATATGTGATGTCAAAAAGGTTTGTGAGGTATGTGGGCAATTTTTCAGTTTGGAAAGATAAAAGTGTTCACATAGGCGTTATGAGACTATTTGTAGAGTATGTGAGACCCATCGTCCTTTTGGACATTTATGCTATATGAAGTAAGCCCCATCCAAACCGACACTGGACACATGTTTGTATTCTATGATTTTAAATGCAGACAAGAAACAAATCTTCAAGGTGCGCTCAACACGTACTTGCACGAACCTAACCTCTATGACGTTCAGACGTGTTGCAAGGCCTGCTTTCATATAAATGTAAATAACCATCATTTCACTGAATGTGGGTGTGATAGGACTTGCATATTCAAGGGTGATGCCACAATGGCCCAATTTTTCGGATTCATACAGCAAATTAAAGCAACAAAATTTAAGGACATCCCCCTCCTAGGCAATAATGCGAAGGGCTTTGTTGGGAATTTAATTTTAAAATATGTAATGGAGGTAAAAATAATGGCCTCCATAGGTCATAATGAACAGTGGTGAGATCATGTTACATCATTCGTTATGGCCTGCTCCACTTTATTGACTCGCGGAAATTCCTCCCGATGACGTCCAAGATGCTCAAAATATTCGGCTTGGACGAGTCTTTGTCCCAGGGATATTTCTCCCAAATTTTCAATATCAAATAAAACGCGGGGTATAGGGTCCCTTGCCACCAAAGGAGGACTACGGCATTGGTGAGATTTCGGTTGAGGGAAAGGAGCACTTTGAGAAGTGGTATGACGCGCTGGTCAAAAAAAAATAGTGTCTTTGATTTCAATTGCAAGTTGTAATTGTATTTCGTGAAATATTTAGAGATCCTACGAAAGGCCTGCCTAAAGTTTAGAGACATGCTTATGAAAAAAGCATAGGTGGATACTTTCAGAGAGGCATATACGATCGTTGGAGTGGCCATGTTTGTTTAGTGGCAAAATCATCTTAAGGAGAATAACGTCGGTATCATCTCTAACGGTGGCTACCAGTTTACAGACCAACAGTCACACGTCACCGTACAATGTCTCTGCTAGAAGTCCCACCAACGTGGTGTCTCTATCCTACATGCGGGTAACTGCCGGAAGGAATATGAATTAGGGCAACGTGTGGACGGCGTTGTTAAATTTGGAGATAACACCACCCCCACCACCACCATCTTCCAGTTATGGGGTTGTTATTGGCACAGGTGTACCTCTGTTATCCTAACGGGGACACCCTATTAAAAACAGCCCCCACGATACCATAGAAACACGTTATGAAGCGACCATGGCTTGCGTGGGAATATTTAAGAATGCCATCTACACGGTCGTAGAGATTTGGGAATGTACGTTTAATGCAATGAAATGCACAGCCAAGGACTTGAAAAAATATTGTACCAACTTCCTACCGCTACTACTATGTAAATTAGAAAACTTAACATTTCAATTTCACAATAGTTTTATTTAGTAGACATTAGAAGTGTTACAGTTTACAAGTTTTACAATTAGGCAGAAAATGATAGCATGTTAATTCTCTTCTCAAGACAAATATCCTTGAGTGATTACTTGATTACTTGCAGTGACCTGGGCAACACAGTGACCAGTCAAGAGGCAGTAGAATTTCTAAAAGGAGAGTAATATGAGAATTAGTTAAAGCAAAATATAGAACAAATTTACAGTATAACATTTACACAGTCTCACTCGACAAGGTTTAGTGTTACTAAAATAGTTGGATAGTTGACTGGTAAATCCTGCTGGATGATGGCTAAGGGCCAGAAGTCATTAAAGTACTATGGCAGGACATGTTCCCACTACGGTACTACCCATGCATTCAATAGTACATTAACCTAATTTTGAACTACCACAAAATTTAAGAACTTATTTACAGGGCAAAACAAAATATTATTTGCGCGGACCCCACTATGACAAAAGGTCAATTTCCACGGGTTGCGCACCCAAACTAATACCTTTAATGAACATTGACTGCATAGTCAAACCTCTATGATTTACAACTACACTGCGTAAGGCAGAAAAAAGAAACAGACTTCCTGGCGATAACCATCAATAACAAAGTACTGATGCACATGACGTTTAGGGTGTCATGAACTATTTTACCTTTTCAAGATTTATAGGAACTTGTGAGTTAGTGTACATTTACCACACTAAAATTCACATTTTCCAAGTGAGAGGCACGGACGTTAGGACCGTGTCCAAAAATACAATAATGCACTCAGCATTTGACTTTATGAGTCATTAAAATTTTACATGTCCATCAGACAGAAAGGCGAAATATTGCCAAGGTACTTCTAGCATAACGAAGTTAGCTAGTTCTGAATATGATACATGGTCTAACAAAATAAAACCAAAATACAAAGGCACTCAGCAATTGACTTTAAGAGACATTAACATCTGACTTGTCAATCAGACAGACAGGCGAAATATTACCACGATACTTCTAGCATTAGCTAGTTCTGAACATGATACAAATCTAATAAAATGAAACATTTCTCTTGCAAAATTAAAGGACTTCCGAATAACTATTTACAACATATCAAATAAAAAATAAAGTATCTTCTGACTACATGCTAGTGACTAAACGACCCCGGCTGGATACTGATACCCTAGTTGAGTTGTCCTGGTGTCCAGCTCGTTGATTCCGACGATTCATCCAGCAACGTCGATGCTATGGCGGCGAATCCGACGCCACGAACCCCATGGTCCTTCTTGGTAGTTTTCTCACCGGCAGAGCTTCGTCCTAGTACCTAGGCTGAGAGAAGGCGTTGTGCATAAATGAGCTCATGGTGCTACCCTTATATAGCGACAATCAGACACGAACATGAAAAGGGAGATAAAGGAGAATGAATTACGAAGCAGAGGTAGAATAAGGGAGAATAAATGAGAAAGAGAAAGAGAGAAGAGTTTAGAAACTGACGAGCTTCTTCTGTCGACCACCAGAGGCGCATGGTATCGCTGCGCCTTGACTCGGCACATCGACTTGATTCTTTCTACTGCGTGAGTCAGAGTTGATCCACGTGGAGCCGCCATCATGGATAATTCTGTTTTTGTGAAATGAGTAAACGATATCTGCAGGCATCTGCCCTTGGGTGAGTTTTATACACATATATCCTGTATCAAAATGCATCAGTATTAATTTAGTTATTTGATTTTCACTGTTTGTTTTACGAAAAGAAATGATATAGAAGTATATTTTTTAAATTATATTAACGGCCACATGGTCAGCTGTAAGTTTTGTATCAGACCCCTTTTTATAACTAGGGCACATATTCACAAATCTTATTCATAACTTTAATAACATTAGTCTTCTTTTGTGATATCTAGAACCGCAATTATAAAAATGTAAATTAATTTTTTGACTAATCCACGTGTTTTTAACGTAGGCCAATACGCAGTTTTTTGTATTAGAGTACAACTTTGAGGTAGTTTATCTTTTAATATCTCCATATAACCCCAACGTGGCACCCAATTACACGAATATTGATAAATAGTTAGTTTTTTCCTTGTAGGTGATCAATCAATCTGATTGACACGCTACAATATGTACCCCAGCACGGGTTGTACAGCAAGGAACCCCTCTGTCCCAGGGATGCATGCTTTGGCGGGCGTACAAATGGTATCAAACTCTTCTAAGAAGCAGACATTACTTGTGGAGAGAAGATAAAGTACTTGGATGTATGCTCATTGTATCCTTACGTTAGCAAGTACATGAAATATCTCATTGGTCACCGCAAAATTATCTTGGAACCAAATTGTCCGTCTATAGATAAAGTAGAAGGTATAGCCAAAGTTACTGTGACGTCTTTGCGAGATTTATTCATGCCCGTATTGCCTACACAGATGCACGACAATACATAGTTCATCTTGTGCAGGAAATGCAGGAAGGAGAAAAACCTAGGCGCGTGTCAGCACAACGACAAAAAAATATTGCTAGTTGACAGGTGTCTGGGTGATTAACGAGATCCAGAAAGCATTGAGAAAAACTACACCGTTAAAGCCGTACACGAAGTGTGGGAGTACAACGTATCTGTTTGCAATCGTCAGACACGTTCTGGCGGATTGTTTCACGAGTGAATTGATACTTTTTTGAAAATCAAACAAGAAGTCAGTGGATGGCCATAGTGATGTACCTCACAAGATGAGAAGTTAGCTTACATTAAAATAATAAAGAAAGAGAAGGAGTAAAACTTGATTTCGGCTCTGTTTGTAAAAGCCCTGATCTCCGCACTCTGGCTAAACTCTTTTTAAATTCACTATGGGGAAAGTTTGGGCAAAGACCCAATTTACCAGACGTAGCCGTTGTCAATGACTATCAAGGCATCCACAAGTACCTTACAGATCCGTACATAACCGTGGACAGCGTCATTGATATAAATGATGAAGTTATGTTCCTCAATTACATGGTTGCACGTGACGCGTTTAGCCCTAACCCTAACACGAGTGTGGCTGTGGCATGCTACACTACTGCTATGGCTAGGTCGCACTTTTACAGTATACTTGAAAAATTGGGGGACAGCGTTTTGTATCACGATACAGATATCGTTATGTACACGGAACGGCCTAGCGGTTAGAGTCCACTGACCGGAGACATTTTAGGTGACCTCACTGACGAACTTCAAGGTTACAGTCCGGAAAGCTATATTAGCACCTTTGTATCTGGTGGTCCCAAGAATTACGCGTACCGAGTTTGTGTTGGTGGAGATCCTGCCAAAACAAAAATGGTGTTCAAGATTCATGGGATCACCATAAGCTACGGCAAACGAAACGACGTTAATTTTTACGTTTTGAAAGGGATGTTCACCGAACAGGCTGCGGAAAGATACATACAGATACCCCACAAAATTGTAAGAAAAGGTCTTGCGACTGTATAAACCGTTTCCCAGAATAAAGTCTGCTGACCATTGTACATCAAACGCCAGATAACTGATGATTTTAATTCGTTGCCTTTTGGGTATCAGAGTCCTTGTGAACGCACTTGCCATGACTAAAAGATGATCATTTAGACGGGCTTGAATAGTCACTTTTTTAATCTTTCACTCTAGACAGGTCCACTGACAAACCAATTATCAATGTTATCGAGTTTTTTAAACATTTATTTTCTGACTGTATACACACATATATTTTTTATTTTATGCACCCGGGATACTTTTTTATATTTTTTTCCGCCAGTACAGTCCTTCACCTACCTGACTATTTCTAGTGAAATAGGTGTTTGTGTGTGTGTATATATATTGAATTTTTTGTACATATTTTAATTCTAGTCCAATTTGTTTATTTTCTTATTCATATTTTAAATTGAAAACATCTGGTTGTGTATATATTCTCTTTAAACTGGACTTTGTAAATTAGTACCGAGGCCACTATTCCAGCTACAACCTCAAGAAATTGATTATTGTTTCCATAATAGATTTCAAGTTGTAAGATATATTTTATAACTATAATTTTTTGTAAATAAAGATTCCAAATATATTTTTCATTGCGTGAGCCATATTTCTAAAACTTTTATTTGTGTGTAGATAAATATTCCAATTATACTTTTCATGGTGTGAAATATATTTGTAAAAACTTTGATTTGTGTAAATAAAGATTCCAACTATCCTTTTCATGGTGTGTGATATATTTGTAAAATCTTTGATTTGTGTAGATTAGTATTCCAAGTATACCTTTCAAAGTTTGAGCTATATTTGTAAAACTTTTATTTGTGTAAATAAATATTCAAAGTATACTTTGATGGTGTCAGATATATTCGTAAAACTTTTATTTGTGTAATAAGATATTTCATGTATACTTTTCGTGATGTAAGATATATTTGTAAAAACTTTGATTTGTGTAAATAAATATTAAAAGTATACTTTAATAGTGTGAGATGTATTTGTAAAAACTTTGATTTGTGTAAATAATTATTCCAAGTAGGCCTATACTTTTTATGGTGTGAGATATATTTGTAAAAAACTTTGATTTGTGTAGATAAATATTCCAAGTATACTTATCGTGATGTGAGATATATTTGTAAAAACTTTTTTGTGTACATAAATATTCCAAGTATACTTTTCATGGTGCGAGCTATATTTGTTAAACATTAATTTGTGTAAATAAATATTCCATGTATGCTTTTCATGGTGTTAGATATGTTTGTAAAAACTTTTATTTGTGTAAATAAATATTCCAAGTATACTTTTCATACTGTGAGCTATATTTGTAAAACTTGTATTTGTGTAAATAAATAATCCATACATGTTTTTCATGGTGTGAGCTATATTTTTAAAAACTTTTATTTGTGTAAATAAATACTCCAAGTGTGCTTTTTGTGGTATGAGCTATATTTATAAAAACTTTCATTTTTGTAAATAAATATTCCAAGTATACTTTTCATGGTGTGAGCTATATTTGTAACAACTTTTATTTGTGTAAATAAATAAATATTATAAACTGTTATATTTGTGTTTTAACGCCTACACCCAAATACCCCATTTCTTATCCTATAAATACAAGTTTATGTTGCTAAGAGATTTATTCTCAAACACTATGGGTATGTTGAAACATTCAGAATACAACAATTAAATCCTTTACTTTCTCTTTGGGTAACAATCTAAAGTCATAACAATTTATAAATGAATATGAAAATGTTGCCATTTCCTTCCTGTCTTTGACTCTCCAACCAAAATATTCTAGGGATTTAAAAAAATAATAACATTTTATGGCTTGGCTAATTTGTTTTGTGTGAATGTTATTTATTATGTAAAGAAAATATAGTTTCGAGGTTCGAACATTAAACGATATTTAAAATTGTATTTAATATTACTTATGAATTTCTGTAAAGGTGTAGTTGGCTGAAACACTTGTTTCGTGTGGAGCCAGACTGTCGAAAACGAGGGGAGTTCAAGGTTTTAATCTCGCTCGAGTAAACTAGAGGTGTTTTCTACTTTCCCTCTAAGCAAATGAGGGCTTAAACTTCCCAATTCCTAACCCATTAGCATAATTAGTACTTAAGCGTATAACCCGCACAGGTAGTAAGACACTGTTCTAAAATGTGTCGAATTCATGTGCGTGTGTATTTTCAATTTTAGAATAATTAATAACTGTCCACCCATATAGCAGGCTAATAGAGTTTTCCCACCTTTAATATCTAATCTATGCCACTTTTACTGAGTAAGAATGTTTCTCAACTACTTTAAGTGCG
The DNA here is from genome assembly GCA_902141385.1 of Timema californicum. NCBI lineage: Eukaryota > Metazoa > Arthropoda > Insecta > Phasmatodea > Timematidae > Timema > Timema californicum. Next base: position 74,330 of record CABFOW010001868.1, read on the forward strand.
TGGTTGATTTGCCATGAAGGACCGCTATCCACCCTTCCGTGGGCGTGTTTATTTTTTCCAGCCACACAAATGTGTGTACACATCACGCCCTGTGACTTAAAGAGGGTTCAAATCCTTACATGGTCGACAAACGCTAGTTACTTTTATACATACAAACCTTATATTGGGCATAATAATTATTTGTTGTTGCACCAAAGGTCCCGGGTTTGAATCCCATATCCAGGTGTCAATGATACCTAACCGAAATAATCCTCACTAAGAGAATGAACAATAGTTTGCCTGTTTTAAAATTTTAACCCTGCGAAAATGATGCTACAACCACTAATTGTATTATTCTGTCTATTTCATTCGGGCAAATATACCCAGATGGTGTGGAGGTTCGATTCCTCCATGTTCAGGTGTCAATGACGCGCAAATGTGAGTACACATCTCACCCTGTGACGTAAGGAGGTAGGGGTTTAAGTCTCTTAGAGGGCAACACACGCAAATTACTTCACATTTCAAATCCTGACAAATGCTGTTACACATTCGCCTGGTCACACACCACTGTCGAACTCTCTCCGGTGACTTATGTAATGGCTTAAAATCCCAACCACCCCCCAGATAACGATACCGATGTTTGAATCCCACTGGGCACACCATCTAAATGTCTGGCTTATATATTTATGCTGGAGAAACTTGAAATTGTAAGTGCACTTCCATTAACCTACGATTTTTTTTTATCCCTACCCTAAATAAATTAAATCTATAAATAATTTGTGACACTCATCATTTTCCCTCGAGCTCTCTAGGCTCTCAGTTCAACTCTGCTCTAGTATTGGGACGGTTCGATGGCTTTATTGTTTATACCTGGAATGTATTTTTGATTATAGCCTTAAATCTAAAAATAAAGATAGTTTATTGATGAGTGAATTTTTTTTAATTACTAATATTTCTAAAATGGTTCTAACAATTTTATTTAATATAGATATCTAAAGAGTGTTTGTTCTATCAAATAAAACTGTAGTGCGTAGAACCCGAACGGGTAGTAAGACGTGGTGCTAATAATAATAATAATAATAATAATAATAATAATAAGAATAATAATAAATAAAACGGTACCCTATTTACTTAGTTTTCTGATAAAAATTCGTTTGAGGGTTTTTTGCTGATGATAGAGTTTTGAAAATTTGAAACATATTGAAAATGTCTCTAACGATTTTGTTTAAAATGAGTATCTGTTAAGTTTGTTGAAATTTAAATAATTATGTGTATACACATAATTTTTAATAAAAAACAAATACTGATAGTATTTTACTGATGACCGAGTTTTATAAAATTTGATTTTTTTAGTAGCTTTAACGATGATGTTGAAAATTTCTATCTGTCGAACATTTTATAGTATCAATAATAATCTATGTTTATTTGTTTAAATAAATAGATCCAAGCTTAGCTAATCTTAGATAAATCCTAGAAAATTAAAAAAAGTTAATCGGCCATGAATTTTGAGTTCTAAAGGGGTATCTGGAAACAGTTTTTCATGTTAAATAAAAATACGTTTTTTAATAAAAGTAAAAAAATTAGGTAAGTTTGCCAGTAACTTACTATTTTTTTAAATGTTGTAAAAATGTTTGACCAATTTTGTAATTTTTTTGATCTAGACTAAAATATAACCATCTTAAATAACAACAGCTGGTCTACAAACAATCTTGCGGTAGGTTACCATTAAATCAAGTATAAATAATTCAATATCAAATGACCTTGGTGTAGATCAAAGCACTCGCGTTTATTAAAAATCCAAACTAAGGCCTCCTTGAGTTTTAGACGTTTTTTGACGAATTCCTAAATATCAAACAAAGCTTACACCAAATATGAGGGGAAGAAAGCCTAGAAGAGATCGGGTGACTTCAGTTTCCCTTAAAAAGACTTAACGATACCACTGTTTCAGCAGCATAGCCAATTAAGGGTTTAATTAGTTTCTTTTATCGTTTGGATTAAACACTAGATAATGAGATTCTCTTTTCATCTGACAAGCGAAATATTGTGTCCGTTAAATATGTGCGGCTCATAGCTAGCCAACTTTAATAAATAATGAGTTAAAATGAAAACACAAAGCACGAGCTTAGTCTTTGAAAACATTTGATTGCTGTCCAGCTTTAAATCCAACCCATCCGGTTTATTTTGGAGCGGTCACTAAAGCATTAATAAACTAATTTTGCTAATGTGTTGTGATGTTTTTAAAATGTGTTATTGTGAATCTTGGTTGCATAAATAAATTGAAAATATAAACGTATAACGTAATGAATTAAATAATTAACAGATTATTAATTTAGGGTTTTTTATATGTCCATACAGAATAAAATGGGACCTTTTGAGAGGTGTAGCGGTCTGAATGCTAATAGAATATGATTTTTAAAAATATGTAGAAAAAAGAGAGAAAGGTGAAGAGGAGTCAAAAAAATGGTGATGCTTGGAGGGTGGAGGGGGTGTATCCATGGGAAATATGGGAGTTATAAAGGATACACTTATTCACCCCCCCCCCTCCCTTTTTAAAATATCCAAAAATATTATATAAAATTAGAGTTTTCAAAAAGTAAGCACATTTTAGGAAATAAATCTCAAATTTTTGCCAAAACCATTGAACGACAAGAACTGAGGAAGTTTCGATATTACAAGGCATGTCGATACGAGACGATGATAGTTTCTATCTGAAATATAAGCCAGCCTGATAGAAAGAACACTGCTAATTAGGTGGACGCAACTATTACTTATCTCTCAAGTGAGTGGGACGTAATTAGTACGTGTCTCTCAAAAAGCCGGGCCGCAACTCGTACACGACTTCAATATTAAGCTGCGACTCACCTACACTGGAATATACTGGTATATTTTTGATTTGACTCATCATTTTATCGACTACTCTTCACATTTCATTCGTCCGCATCATTGGGTACGTGGTCTAAAAGGTCAGCCTCATCTGGTCTGGTTTTATGGTGGAGGAAATGTCAGGTGTTGAATCCCAGCTGGGTGTTCTTAGATTTTTTTCTACTCCATTTCTACAAAAATGTTAGAACCTTCAAATTATATATTTCTCATCCCTATTCAATTAGTGTAAATAAAACGGACAATCCAGGCGTGATGTAGAAAATTACTTTTCCCGGTATGTTCTCAAATATAGAATATATTAGCTTCCATATAGTTGTAATATTAGGCAAACCATCAGTTCCCCTCCCTTCCCTCCCTCCTCCCTCCAGATATAAACTGAGATGGGCCAAGGGTTCGGTGCTCATCAATTGGCTCCAATAACCAATATATAATAAGAATAAGGGTGCTGTTTGGATTGGCAGTCTCAGTTGATGGCCCTTTGAAATACTAGATACGTCACCATTATTTCTCACCCTCTCCTTTGTTCTATCATTTTTAGGAAAAGGCTATTTCAAGCTTACATGGTGCCGAGTCGGATTGAATCTGACGATTCTCAACAATTCTAACCATTATTTTTAATAACGTTTCCCTTATTCAGGCCTTTACATAGTCTTACACGGTTAAAATTATGATTAAATTTAAAATTTATCTTTAATATTTAAATCATGGCCATACATCACGGTCAAATCTTGATTTTACTTTTTGGTCTAAGAATAAGAATAGTAGGTTTATATAAGCCAACTAACTGACTGATTTTTTCTTGTAAATTGAAAATATTTGAACATTTCTTTAACGATGCTGTTCAAAACTTTTATTTAGGAAGTATTCTACACCTATCACACGTGGACTCCCCGCACCCGAACCCTCCTTGTGAATCCGGTGATATTCTTGCCTCTAGCTCCACTTTACCACCAATGCAGTCTATTTAGAGTTTTACGTCATATATAATGTGACCATTGATATAGTCTACTTCTAATCTAAGACTACATGAGGATGTGTAGAGTGAATTTTAAACAAGTATTTCAGTAATCAATTGGATAAAGTCTAAAAAATAATATATGAGGGAGGAAGTTATGTTATTGGAGACTTCACTTTACCCAATAGAGAGATACCTCAAATAATGGTAAGTAAAATTACTGAATTTCAGTAAATAAAATATTTATTTTAGGTTTAAAGTATCATTAAATCAACTTTAATCTAAGTGATATGATGCAAGATAAAGTGTATACAAATTATCGCTAAAATTTGTGAATAGCAAACAAACCAAAATAATTCAAAGGTTAAAAATATATTCCTTTATTTTGAATATTTTTAATATTTGCCTTTGGTCACGATATGGCCTTTTTATTATATATATAATATATATATATATATTGACAAGGACTTTTTTATTGAGGGAAATACATTTCCAAGGCGTTGGAAGCATTTATTGGTTGTTAAAGATTAACAACACCAACTCTTGTCGGTTTACGTTTGACAAGTTAAAAATATTTTGGATACGTTTAACTATTTATGTAACTTTTACAGTACCATCCAGTTTATTATTGGATCTCATGGCTGGCTTACCACCAAAAGGAGCAGAAGGAAAGTTTTTCTGCTAAGTTAAACCTATTAAAGTGGGAATGTAGGAGACAAGAGAAAAGGTAAGTGTTTTTGCAATTTTTACAACAAAGCATTTTTTTGTCAAAATAAATCAAATATTGCTTCAATATAAAGATTTGTATGATCTTCAAATGGTGATATCAACAGTTGTTGAATATCTGTTAAGGGTGTCCTAGAATGTAACCCTTGGTTACTACTTATGGGTCTACGTGACCCGTGAACTTTGAAAACAAAATTTTCTTACAATAACTCTTAGGCAATCCCGCTCCCCCGTCCATGTACTCTCAGTATTTTACTCGCGCTTGCGCATGGTGGGTGTATTCAGCCACTCTGTGCATATTTCGCGCCATAACAGTAGGGACAGAGTCACGTTGACCCTTGAATAGCAACGACGTCGGTAAGTGAAGAATATTGGTTTTATTTTAAATAGTTTTCTCTAATGTAAAATATATATTATTTTAAGAGGTTTTTATGCGCCATTATAGCATAGATTTTTGCCGTTTTAAAAAAAAAAAGTTGGGTTTGTGTTAAACGCAGGTATGGGTAGTAGAAATATGCTTACGAATGAAGATATTGGGAATGCTTTGCTTGATGATGATGATGATGATTTTGAAGAGTAGGACATTTCCGCAAACTCAGATGCTTCTACCTCTGCTTCGTCTTCTTTGCCTTTTACTGCTGATAAGAGAAAAAACGCTTTGTCTCGTATACTAAATGTTGCTGACTGCAGTGATATCGATTATAGCGATGAATAAATATTTAGTGATCACGACAGTTCGACTGATATTGAATAGAAGATAGACGAAGATATTTTCCCCACCCCAGATCCACCTGCCTCCGAAAAGATTGGTACTTCGCTTGGGTTTTCTACAGCACATCGCTCTAACTATTACTTGGGAAAAAATAACTGTATGCGTTGGGCCAAACAAACTCCAGCCCAAAGTCGAACTTCAGCTATTAATATTATATTTATATTTATATGCATGGGAAAACCTAAAGGACCAGCATCCACTTTAGGCCCAGAGCTATCACTAGTGAGTGTTTTTGATCTTTTCATCGACGAATACATACTTGAGAATATCGTTCTACACACAAATGCCAAGATTGAAGTGGTTCAACTAAAGTACAAAATTTTTAAAAGTGCTTATTTATCTCGCACTATTTGGAGACCAACGTTTATAAACCTTACAACCATTAAAGAACTACGAGCTTTTAGAAGATTGCTGTATTTAGCGGGCTTATTCAAATCGAACCATGAAAATTTATCTTCACATTGGGCATCAGATGGTACTGGACGTGACATTTTTCGTTGTACAGTGACTCTCTGCCGCTTTATATTTTGGTTATCTTGCTTGAGATTCGATGATGCTATCACTAGAAGAGACAAGGTAAAATATAATAAGTTAGTGGCTATATCTAATATTTTCTCTGAATGGATAAGTCATTGTCAAAATAATTATTCTCCTTGAGCAACTCTTAATGTCAATGAGATGCTAACACCTTTCAGAGGGCAATGTGATTTTCACATGTATATGCCAAAAAAACCTGCCAGATACGGTCTGAAGATAGTGATGTTTACTGATGCCAAAACCCATTACATGGTAAACGCAAAGGTTTATTGCGCCGAAACATCGAACCAACCTAGGACGAAAACTGACAAGCTTTTACCAACTCAAGTTGTACTACGCTTGATACCTCCAGTTGAGGGTTCTAACCGGAATATCACTGGCGACAATTGGTTCTAGTTCATTGAATTAGTAGAAGAACTGTGGTCCCAAAAACTAACATATGTAGGGACTGTGAAGTCAAATAAGAGAGAGATCCCAAGAGAATTTTTACCGCATAAAACAAGAGAAGTAGAATCGTCTTTGTTTGGCTTCACAGCTAAAATAACAATGGCATCATATGTTCCTAAAAAATCCAAAGCTGTGGTTCTCATTTCTAGCATGCATCACGATAGCAAGATAATTCCTGATCAACACAATAAACCGGAGATGATCACATTTTACAATGATACAAAAGTCGGGGTTGACGCATTGGACCAAAAGTGTGCCAACTTCTCAACTGCCAGAGCCACTCGACGGTGGCAGATGGAGTTATTTTACGCAATGGTTAATATTACAGGCGTAAATAGTAAAATTATATATGATGCAGTCACTGGAAAGTCAGTAAATCGATCTAACTACCTTCGTGGGCTTGGCATAGAGTTAAGCCTACCATACGCTCGACAGCGAATTTACAATTAAAAGATACCCCGGCAATTGCGTATGATAACATCAAGGGTGTTCAAACTGCCACTGGCTGAAAGATCTGTTCAAGCTGTCTCTAATGTTGCATCTAAAAGAAAGCGTTGCAGCATTTGTCCCTATAAAAAATATCTAAAAAGAACAGTGTTTGTTCTTCTTGTAAAATTGCTATTTGAAACACTTTCTCAAAAATTTTAAGTCCAAACTGTTTAGATAACAAGTAATTGTGTGTCATTTCATAACTTAATATATCTTTTATCATAAATAGTGTGTTTTATGTCCATGTTGCTATTCGTAAACAAAATAAACATTGTTTTATTGGGAGGGTCAGACAGACCCTTGATTAGTCAACGTGTAAAATTTATTTTGAGTAGTAACCAAGGGTTAATGACAACTTTTTGTGTTCATTTTAAAAGTTTGTCGTCTAATTCGGTTATGCGCATGAGTCATGACATATGTTTAACAACTGTTGATATCACCATGTGTAGAAAATTATACTCTATGTTTCTGCAAAATCAATATTTTATTTACTTTGCAAAAAAAGTTTTGCTATAAAAAGTGCAAAAACACTTACATTTTCTCTCGTTCCTTACACACTCTCATTAAAATAGGGTAAGCAAGGTGCCCTTATAATGGCATGATAGAAACTCGACATACTCGTAGTCAAAAGTAGCGCTGGGTGATTTAAGGATTTTGACGTCATTATATATCATCTGCATTAAATCGATATTCACAATATATCGCAATTTTAATTTTTGAGATTCCATGATTATGTTCATCAGGGAGTGTGAAATATAAAAAAAAATTGTAGAAGGGGGATTTTTTTTAACAATCATGACCTCTGATCAATAATAAAGCTGGTGTCCTAGATTGGCTGTCGGGAAAAAAGAATTCGAGTGATAAATTCTTTGTTTAGCTTATATCCTTAAAAGAGAAATAGCAAGTAAAAACAATCGATAAATAAAATAAAACTTGCAAGGTTTTACCACATAGTTGACCATATTATTTTATATCTGAATATTCGCGAATTATGTTGTTATTTGCAGTAGATAGTCTTAGACAAGAAACTTGAGAAGTTCCATTAAACACACAAAATCACAACTATTTTAGGTCGGGTTCAAGTACACACACATTCATATAACCTGATTTTGGTTGGAACAAGAGTTTCAAAAATTCAAAAAAATTTCCTTGCAGCAAAAATTGATAACATTTTAGTCATTTTACTGTATTATTTGTGTTATTTTATAGGCATTGATAATATTTGTAAACGGGGACAGCTGCATATATCATGACTTGATGTATGGATTTATTAAAATTGTTTTAGTAACTTTAGCAACTAATTATATATCGTGGTCAAAGATACATAATAACAATGAATTATGAAATACTATTCATTATGGTACACGATGCATCGTGTAGAGTGTAGACTACCATAACGCATAGTCTTTAATGATATACCGTGGTAGACGATATATCACAACTTTTAAATTCATTATATTGGTATTTCGGCGTAAGTACTAAACAACATTTTTGCGATACATCGCCCACACCCAGTCCAGAGAACGAGATGACGACCAAAGGTTATTCGTAAGATGTAACGAAATGTATTTCTTTAAGGGAAAGGAACTATCATCAATAAATCTACTTCTTACATTTCCCAGACTTCTCAATTTCTACAATACTTTCAATATATATTTTGAGGTTTGGTTGTTTGGTAATTACTTTTTTTGGTCATTTAACAGTTTTTAGTTTCTCTCTTTCTAAAAAAGGCTGTAGCTGTTTTATTCTAGATAGCTCCTATGTACCTTTATTTAGCTTAACTTTTTTTTATCTAACTAACTCTAACAAAAGATCGAGATGTAAGCTTCTAAGGAAAAGTTATCTTCTAGAGCAGGGGTTCTTAAACTGAGGTCTGTGGATGGGCCTCAGGGGGTCCGTGAATCAAAGACAAAAATTACAAATTGTAGGTAAAAGCTTGGATTCAATTACAAAGCTACCTGTTTTATCAACAGGCAGGGTTTTCGTAACTTGGTCCCATCAAACAAAAAATAAAAATAGATTTAAAGTCAAAGATGACATGCGTGTTGCATTGTTGAATACTACTCGACAATTTCAAGTTCTTATTCAAGCAAAACAGTACCTTTTTCATTGACTTTTGGACAAATACTAAAGCTCACTTTGAAGTTACACATTTTGAATTTATTTCTCTTTTCTTCATGAAGTTCCCATTAATTTTTGCACGAAAAGGTAAAAAGAGAGATATAATTCGTTGTAAAGATTTTTTTTTTATATTATGCCAATGTGAATGTAATAAATTAAACTAGCAAATTGCGTTATAGTTACGTAAATACATTTTGTCTTCCAGTAAAAAAATTGTAATTAATTTTTTTTGAAAGTTTCCATTTTTGGTTAAAAAGTTAAAAACCACTTTCAGTTTAAAAAATAAAATATTAGTGGTTGCACATATTCAAGTCATTGCATTGTTATTAAAGTCCTCATTTGTAAATTTTGACTAGTAAAAAAGGTAAATATTATGTCAAAAAAGTTTGACACTCCGGTATTAAATATTTTGACTACCGATTAAGACCTTTGAATTTTATCGCCAGTTGCACATCTTCAGGTCATAGCATTGTCATTAAAGCCTTCATTTCTGAATTTTGACCAATGAAAAAGGTCGATATTGGGTCAATAAGGCTCGACACATACATGCTAAAGAGAAACAATAAAAAAAATTACACTTCTGGTTTAAATTTTTGAATTTTTACTAGCATTTGCATATATATTGCTAATTAAGTCAGAATTTGTAAATTTTGACAAGTAAAACAGGTCAGTATTGGGTTTACAGGTGTATCCAGTTTTGTATTAAAGAGTAAGATATTTAAAAATAAATATTCTGAGCGTGTTTACGGTCCTTGGGAGGGAAATTGTGGTGAGAACTAAGAGAGCCTAATCCGCCTTGTGGGTAAAATGTTGTGGATATACTGGGGTCAAAATCAGTGCCTAGTCCACCTACAACCATTTACTTACTGTGAAAAGTTTGCCTCCCCCCTTTCCCACCAACTAGCCGTGTAATATTAAGAAGGTGTTGAGGTAGTATGGGATTAGTACTACTACCAAATGATTCTTCAAATGAATAATTGTTTTTAGGAATTCAGAGGCATTACCTAAATAGGTTCTCAAATAATCTTTCAATTAATTTATGTGGGTAACCCAGACAGATAGTAAGCACTAGGCACGTACAAAAATATTCTTCTCTCTCTTTCTTTAATATATTTAACTGAGTGGAGTGAGGCTCTGTTTTAACTCGATGGTTTGGCATTTCATCAGTCTATGCCACCATTATGCCAAATTCGTGAAACAGTTTTAACTGAATCTGTCAGGGGTACTAATAAAACTTAAGCTGAACGATGTACATCCAAGCGATTCGACTATCAATTACAAAATGGTGTCCCCTCAAAAAGTGTTTCGTTTATAGTTCATACTAATTATTTAAATTTAAAATTGTAGGCAAATGATTGAGCAGCTTAAGTGTATATTTTGTACTTTTGACATTTGTTTTGAGTTTTTTTTTATCTTAAACCATGTGATCAACGGCTATTCTACATGTAGTCTTATATAATGTACTATTGCATTTAGTGTTCATTTGTTTTTAGTCTAACCTTAAATCTGTTCCAAGATATGATGGTTTTGCAATCAATAATTACTATTAATTATAGATGATATAATTGATGATGATAATTCCAAATCCAATATACCAATATAATGTTCCAAATTCCCATAGACATGTGAAAGAACGTTTTTAAAAATCATCAACTACAAATTGTGTTTGCCAGCCTTAGCCTGGATGGTCGTCAGTTTATCAAGTGTAGCTTAATAGCGTTCATCATAGCGGCCCAACTCAGCTCTCTGCTCGCGCAAGGAATGGGTGTAAAAGGGAAAAGAAAAGACCCACGATTTGCCAGAAATGTGTGCAGTGCATTCGTATTTGAATGATTACTTGAGATTTTCCGCGGTGACGATGTGGGAAAAAGCGACCAAGTTTCTTATTAAAAACTACAGTATGTCCCTATTATGATAGAATGAAGATTTATGTACAATGCTTAGCTGTGAAGTCACTCTAAAATGTTTAAAAACTGTCTTTTAAATGCATTTTTTAAACAAATATCGTTTAATATTTCAACAATGTTCAGTATTAGGAACCTCTATTAACTCTTTGTATCCATTAATGTTTAATCATAAATGATCCACGTGCAATAGTGTTCGTGTGGACTGTATCACAGAGTTGATTGGTATGTAATTAATCTAGAACGTCATCTTGAGAGCTTTCTTAGCTGAAAATCCTTTAGTGACTTTACTATACGTTTGTGATGTCACTTAGTGCTCAAAGTATAGCTATACTTAGATTTGAGAGACGTTCCTGACACATAGGTTTCTGCAAGTTGGTTTTAGTCTGTTTTAACTTGTTAAAACTCCATATTTCTTACGTGTTATTTATTTTCTATCAAACAAAAAATCTAAAATCTTTGCTTTTTTCTCTGCCCCAAAGGTTCTTTCACCACACAACCCATTTGCCCCCCTACCCCACATTATGGCAGTAACCGGGTTTCACTCTCTAACCCCCTAGATTTGGTCCCGGCTACTAGCCTAGGCATTGCTGAGGAATAGAATATATATTATTAATAGTACTTCCAGTGGGAGGTGGTGGGAAGTTAAACCCGATATATTTCCTCCTTTGGTATGAGGCTGGTATCCCCTGCAGATTTACAACAGTTAGATTCTATTTATGTGTGCGGAGAGTTTACCAAACTATCTTTCGGTAGCTACCATCATAGCACTGAAGTTGAATGTAGGTTAATCCAAATGTTGACATTTAAAGACACTTTACGTTGTAAAATTAACCACTAGGCCGTTTCAAGCACTGGCACTAGAGAATTGAATTTAAATTACTGAATTTATCAAGAACTTTATAAAAAAAACTCTAGTGGTATCACTCAAATTTACCATACTGAATTGAAATTGTTTGCACATGAACTTTCTTAGTAAAATGCAAATATTTGCCTTGTTATACATTATATAATCACATTTTCATTAGTAAAGTAACTTTTTGTTTAATTCAATTAAAACGAAATGAATTTAAATCCAAACCAAATGTATCAAATTGGATCTACCATTGAACATTAGTCTAAGCTAGCTTTTTTCGGTCCCTGGTGGTGTTGTAAATAATATTTTATTATTTATCTCGGGGTTCATCCTATTTTTTAAATAGTAAACACACACACATATATATATATATATATATATA